>CANTUR010001767.1:0-109888 GCA_947683625.1 Mallotus nudiflorus | reverse complement strand
GCTTTGATTCTTGGGCTTTATGGGGTGCATGTAATGATTTGGTTTGGAAGGGGGTTAGGAAGTCTACTGATATAGCGAAAGAGTGATACACAAGGAATTAGCGTTTGTTGAATTGCACACGACTACCAAACTCTAATCTTCTATAACTTGTTGATTTGCGTACATATACCAGGAAATAGGCATCCAATAATAACAATAACAATAACAATTATTGTTATTGTTATTTATAACAATAATAATAATAATAACAATAACAATAACAATAACAATAATAATAACAATCAATAATATAATGATAATGATAATAATGATAATAATAATAATAATAATAATAATAATAATAATAATAATAATAATAATAATAATAATAGTAATAGTAATAGTAATAGTAATAGTAATAGTAATAATATAATAATAATAATAATATAATAATAATAATAAATAATAATAATAATAATAATAATAATAATAATAATAATAATAATAATAATAATAATAATAACAGTAACAATAATACTAATAGTAAGAGTAATAATAATAATAACAGTAATAATAATACTAATAGTAAGAGTAATAATAATAATAACAGTAATAATAATAATAATTAATAATAATAATAATAATAATAATAATAATAATAATAGTAAGTAACATAATAATAATAATAATAATAATAATAATAATAATAATAATAATAATAATAATAATAATAATAATAATAATAATAATAATAATAATAATAATGACAATGATAATATGATAATAATAATAATAATAATAATAATAATAATAATAATAACAACAACAACTTTTAAAACAAGTTATATTCATTTTCTATAACAAAAATATATAAATTATATAAATTTTTTAACTAAAATTCATGGAAAAAATATACTTGAATTAATTAATTTTTTAATCTCATGAAATTCAAATTGAGATTAAATGAATTTTACATCTAATATTTGACTTAAAATGAATTTTACATATAATATTTGACTTAAAATGCCATGCACAAGCTAAAAAAGAATGCCACTTTTTATAAATTGACCAATTTTTGAAAACACGTAGATTCACTTTGAAAAGTAAAATGTAGCAATGCTAAAAAAAAAATTAATGGGTCAAAGTTAGCCACTAATGATATTATCCATATAAGGAACTATCTTAGTTGTACTTAAATATTCTACATAACATAGACCCAACAATAGCAAGTTGGGAAGCCAACAAGAGGTAAAATCCACTCATCCGTCCAAAAATTAAGCTTATAATTCTAACCAACAAACCATTTAATTTATGAATGAAGAGTAAAATAAATGAATTTTATGGACAACCAAATAAAAGACCTGAAAAAATAATCTCCGCCTAATGCCCGAAGGATATAAAAATTGATGAGGAAGAATATCCATTGGATAATGTTTAACAGAAATCAAGTTCCAAGCAACCTTTGCTTAACATAGCATCATTAAGAACAAATAAATGCTTATTCCCATTCCCTCCTCTTTAACTAGTAAGCAAACCAATTTCCAACAAATTGTAACTAATTTTCATTCATTAATCGAGCCAGACCATAAAAAGTTCTGCATGCAACATTCCCATCAAACGAATAAGAGACTGAGGCACTTATAAATAGCAAAAGAATGTAGTAAAGAACTGGTAATAACATATTGAATCAAGGTAAGCCTTCCTGACATTGAAAGAGATTGAACCCCCTTCCACTTGGAAAATTTACTACAAATTTTATCTGCCAAAAGGCTGCAACCATTGCTTTTTTGTGCTCCAACAAAAAAAAGGAACCCCCCAAATAATTAAATGGTAAAGATGATTTTTTCATACCTGAAAAAGCTTGAAACTTGGAGATCCATCTATCATTAACACCCGAACCATAAAAAGCTTCAGACTTTGACCAGTTCACCACCTAACTAGAAACTTGAGCATAAACATTAAAAACCTCTGAAATTGCTATCATGTTTGTAAGAGAAGCTTTTCCTAAAAAGAAGACATCATTTGCATAAAGAAAATGAATAGGAAAAAATATATCCTTTGTATAACTCATAGGTTGAATCTTTCCTATGAAACTTTGAGAGAAATCCATCTGTTAAAAAAATCCTCAGCTAAACAAAATAATAAAGGATATAAGGGTCCCCTTGGTGAACTCCTCTAGAACATCGAAAAAAATATCCTCTGAGATTACTATTAATCACAATTGACAAATGAGCATAAGAAAATAAGCTGAGAATCCAATCCCAAAATTAAAGAGAAAAACTAAAATCCTCAAGCATATCCAATAAAAAATTTCCAATCAATAGTATCAAATGCCTTACGAATATCAATTTTCATTGCCAAATTACCACCAAAACAAATCTTCTAAGGAAGGATTCCTTCAGAAGCAATAGTAATACAATCAGAGATAATTCTATGTTTTAAAAAAACCAAATTGCTAATAAGAAATAATTCTAGTGGCAATAAGAGATAAACGATCTGCCAAAATCTTAGAAACAATTTTGACACTAAAATTGCTCAGAACAATTGGCCTAAATTATTCTATAGCATTAGCATTGGCAATTTTAGGAATACGAACTATGATACTAGAATTAATACTTGGTGTTTACCACTCCTATTGTAAAGAAGCTCTACATCGTAGCACACATATCTATCTTAATCACATCCTAAAAAACCTTATAAAAAAGCGAGAAAAGCCATCTAGCCTAGGATCACTATAGGCATTTATGTGGAGCATAGTTTCTATAATCTCTTCAATTAAAGGGCATCTAGTAAGAGATGAATTATTATTCATAGAAATAAATGAAGGAATTAAAAACTTTGATAACTAAAATATTTTTTTCTTTTATTAACGTGAGCTAGCAAAAACTTGAAATTCAATATGATACATGCTATAAATATATTGTAGCTAATCTAACTAACAAGATAAGAGAGTCTAAAATAATAAAATTCTATTGTAACTAAATGATCAGCTTGGATTAACTACTTTGACCAATGATTGAGTTAAGCTTGAATTTATCTAACCACCCAAATATATTCTTCCTTGATAAAAGAAGAGATTACTTGCAACCTTATAACTCCTAATAATCTTATCACTCCAAAGTAATCTCAGATGATCTGGTTTCTTCCTTGATAAAAGAAGAGATTACTTGCAACCTTATAACTCCTAACAACCTTATCACTCCAAAGTAATCTCAAATGAGCTGGAGCTGTTAATAACTCCTCGCAAACAAGGCCGAGGTTAGAGGTGAAGTTTGGGACGATAGAGAGCAATAGTAGCTTTAGACATAGGTTTAGTAAAGATGTCAGCTACCTGAGATGAAGCAAGATTATATTGAGTGATGAGAAAACCAAGTGCAACCCTTTCACGGACAAAGTGATAATCAAGCTCAATGTGCTTGCTTCTTACATGAAAAACGGGATTGACAGTCATATATAAAGCACTGATATTGTCACTGAACAGTACTGGAGTGTGAGGTTATAGAACATGAAGATTTTTTAGAACATAAGTTAACCAGGTAACTTTAGCTGCAATGTGTGCCATTGCTCGATACTCCGCTTCAATGCTAGAGCAAAAAATAATATGTTGCTTCTTGGCACATTAGGAGATTGGATTTCGACCAAGAAAAGTGCAATAACCTGTTGTAGAATGACGAGTTATAGGAAAGTCAGCCCAATCCGAATCTGAAAAAGTACAAAGATTAAGTGTAGTGTTTGAAGTAAGGTTTAGACCAAGAGTAATTATTCCTTTGACATAACACAAAATGCGTTTAGCCATCTTAAGATGAGAGTGAGTGGGAGAGTGCATAAATTGAGAGACAAAGTTGACACTATAGACTAAGTTAGGCTGAGTCAAGGTAAGGTGCTGTAAAGCACCAGTAATGGCACGATATGAAGTCGGATCTTTAAGGGGAGTCTGATTGTGAAGGCCTTTCGTCTTGGCTTCAAGTGGTGTGCTCATAGGCTTGCAATCAACCATTTCTGCTTATTCAAGAATGGTAAGGGCATAGTGAGATTGGGACAAATGCAAGCCATCTGGAGTTGTAGTGACCTCGATGCCAAGAAAGTGATGAAGCAGACCAAGATCTTTCATAGCAAACTCTGTATGCAGCAACTGAATGAAGGAGGAAAGTAGTTGGGAATCTGAACCTGTGAGAAGCATATCATCAATATATAATAAGAGAATTAGTGAGCCAAATGAGCAATGAAAAATAAACAAGGATGGATCTGTAAGACTATAAAGAAAACCATATTTTAAAAGAAAGGTACTAAAGTGATCCAACCAGGCACGAGGTGCTTGTTTCAGACTGTAAAGTGCCCATTGATGCTTGCAAACATGATTAGGAAACTTTGGATCAACCATGCCTGGAGGTTGTTCCATATAAATATCCTCAGTAAGGACACCATGAAGGAAAGCATTTTTAACATCAACTTGTCGAATGTCCCAATGACGAACAAGAGCAAGATTGAGTACAAGACAGATGGTGCCAGGCTTTATGACAGGTGAAAACGTATCAGTGTAATCAACACCATCAATTTGGTGATATCCCTTGGCAATGAGGCATGCCTTTAGTCAATCAAGAGAACCATCAAGCTTTAACTCTGGTTTGAGAACCCATTTGCATCCTATAACATGCATTGAGGAGTCACGTGGCACTAGTCTCCAGGTCTAATTTTGATAAAGAGCTTACATTTCTTTATCCATGGAACATTTCCAACCATCATGCCAAAGAATTAATTTTATGAATTTGGGAATTCGAGGAATGTCAGAACTAGTGGCCAAGAGTGCATATTTAGGATTGGGTTTGTAGATACCATCTTGTGAGCAAGTGACCATAGAGTGATGATGATATGGGACAGAAACTAGTAAATTAGACTCATTAGTGAAGAACACTGACAAGGGTTCTTTGACTAAATTGTCAAGGTCAGCAGAAGATAATACAGGTGGATCAGGGTAAGCTAGAATGGAAGATTCAATGGTGGTTGTTGGTTGAGAGGATTATGTATCAATCGTATCATTGTTAATGAGAACTGGATCTTGTACTATTTCAAGTTGCTCATGTGTGGAGTTAGAGGTGGACATTGCAAAGAATGGTGTTATATTTGTGATAGTTTCAGACATGGTAGATTGTTGAAATGGATATAAAGGAAAAGAAGGATTGGTGGTCATGGAATCTTATAAAGATGAGTTAGTATTAGTAAAAGGAAGAACAATCCAAGAGTAAAAAATACTTATCCAATTCATATGTGAGGAAGTGATTATATCAGTAGCACATTTCTTGAATGGAAATTCTTGTTCATCAAATACTACATGCCTGGAAACAATAATTTTTTGTGTAGATGGGTGAAAACATTTATAACCTTTATGTTGATCACTATAGCCAATGAAGGCATATGGAATAGTTTTTGGATCAAATTTATTGGTGTTAGTATCCCATATGTATGGAAAACATTTTAAGCCAAAGACTCGAAGGAAAGAATATTTGGGTTGAGCTCTATGCAACTTAAAGTAAGGTGTATCAAAATCAAGTGCGGTGGATGGTAAACGATTAATTAAAAATACAACAGTTGTAAATGCTTCTACCCATAAGTATAAAGGACTATTACAATGAAACAACATAGGCATACCTAACTCTCGAATGATATGATGATGACGCTCAACCATACTTGTTTGTTCTGGAGTGTATGGGCAAGAGACTTGATTAACAATACCCTATACTTGGAAATGAGAATTGAGCTTGGAATTAATAAATTCACCACCTCCATCGGAGTGAAATATTTTAATTTTTGTGTTAAATTGCCTTTCAACATATTTTTCAAAAGCCAAGTAAGCATAAAAAAAATTAGATTTTGCTCGTAGAGGAATAAGCCAAGTATAACGTGAGAAATCATCAATAATGCAAGCATAATAGTGAAATTTGCCAAGTGATAAAATAGGTAATGGACCCCATAAGTCACAATGTATCTTATTGAAAATAGATGAACTAATATTGTCAGAAGATGAAAAAGGCAGTCTATTAAGTTTAGTTAATTGATAACTATTACAAAGAGACTGTATCTTATTTGATCCTTGAACATCAATCAAACCCTTTTGTTGTAACAACCAAAGAATGGACACTTGAGGATGTCTTAGTTGTTGATGCCATAAGTCGGCAGTGCCTAATTTGAACCTACTAGAAAAATATAACTCATGTGGACTGGAAATAACATATAAGTCACCCTTGCGTTGTCCTGTCATCACTTTGTGACCTGTCTCCCTTTCCTTAACATAAAAACCCACATTAGAAAATTCACAATTAATAGGATAATTATTTGTAAGTTGACCAACAGATAGCAAATTTCTTTTAAGTTTAGGCACATGTAAAACATCATTTAAGGACAAGGTTTCAGTACCGTTAGTAATACTAATATCACCTATAGACTAAATTCCTAACAGATTGCCATTTCCTATGAGTACTAAATTATTTCCAAGGTATGGACGTTTATTTTTCAGCATTTTAGAGTTACCTGTCATGTCCTGAGATGCTCCAATGTCAACGGTCCATTCAATGTCATACACAGTGTTATCAAGAGTGAGGGCAGCCAATGCTTTAGGAATTTCATCTGCTGTTGACGTATACTTACCCAAATGCCAGCATATTTTTGCAATATGTCCCATGACTCCACAGATTTGGCTAGTGTTATTTTAATACATCTCTCTTTCTTCTAGTGTCATTCTACATTGTCCCAATGGAGCTGATTTTTGAGCTCTGAGATATTGTCGATTGCTGTTTTGATTTATGTCGCCATGGTTCCAAATTCCTTGATTGTTGGAATTCTAATTGTGTGCTTGAAATCCTCAACCACTTGAGTTAAAGATATTTTAACTCCTGCGATTGGTGAAGCGTGGGTTGTGTTTTTGTCCATAAAAGGCCAGTTGGTGAGTTGGTGAACCAAATTTGTCTCTTTTCATACCCTTGCAGCAGAAAGACCAATTCGGTGTAGGATGGTCGAGGTGGCTTCAACATGGTTGTGGTGAAGGCTTCATATTTTGGCCCTAGGCCGGTGAGTAAGGAAAATATCTTCTCTTTTTCAGACACGAGACTTCCTATTGCTATAAGACTGTCATAGATGTTTTTGAATTTTTAAATGTGTTAAAAAATGGTGTTCTGTTATTTTTACAGAGATATGTGAGCTGCTAGCGTAAAGTGAACTCCCTTTCTTGAGAGTCTTGAGCATATACCTCTTTTAGGGCATCCTAGACTACTTTTGATATGTCTTAGCCTATGACAAGACCAAGCGCTTCTTCTAAAAGTGTTCCAATCAACCATCCACGAAGCAGCCGATCTGAATTTTTACATTCAGTTGTCTTGTTGTTTGTTAATGTAGTCTCATTTGGTATTGTTGAATCTTTGGCTTGGTCAATTATTTCTCCAATGAGATGGTCGATCAGATCTTGCTTTTGGTAAGTGCTAAGACTTGTTCTCTCCATAAAGGGTAGTTTTCTGGTTTGAGTTTTAGAGCAATGAAGTTACTGATATTGTGTGAAAGGGAACTTATAATGTTTTTTTTTTGCCACTCACTTAAAGCTCTAATACCATAAAAACTTTAATAACTGAAATGTTTTTTTCTTTTATTAATGTGAGCTAGCAAAAACTTGAAATTCAATCTGATACATGCTATATATATATATATATATATATATTGTAACTAATCTAACTAACAAGATAAAAGAGTTTAAAATAATAAAATTATGTTGTAACCAAATGATCAACTTGGATTAACTACTTTGACCAATGATTGAGTTGAGTTTGAATTTATCTAACCACCCAAATATATTCTTCCTTGATAAGAGAAGAGATTACTTGCAACCTTATAACTCCTAATAACCTTATCACTCCAAAGTAATCTTAAATGAGTTGGTGCTGTTAATAAGAATCACATACTGAATCAAACCTGAATTGGGAAAGATGGAAGAATTTGCCTTGAAAAGTTATTGATAATAATCTAGAATGTGCTTAGCAATAAGATCTTTATCATCTATAATTGAGCTATCAATTTGATAAATAGCTCTTCTAGATTTCTTTCTAGTAAACTGTTAATGAAAGAAAGCAGTATTATGACCCCTAGTTGCTAACCATTTAATACGACTATGCTCTTTAAAAAATATTTCTCTTTGCTTAAAAGACTTCTCCAAAGCATCATGAGCCTTAATTTCTTACTTATGATGTTCTTTAGTAGCCTCATGCAAAGAAATATCATTTTGAATCTCTTGCAATAGAGAAGAAGCTCTAGATATATTTTCATCCAAATGAGAAAAAACATGACAGTTCCAATATCTCAAAGCCACCCAAAGCCTTTTAAATTTTGCACCTAAAATTTGCATAGGAGAAAGAGAATCAATGGGAGCTGACCAAGAATGGAAAATAAAGTCTTGAAGGTCCGAGTGAGTGAACCACATAGCCTAAAATTGAAAATGAGAAATCACCCTATCATTAGCATAAAAATGAAAAAAGCAATGGAGTATGATCCGAATTATGCCTAGGAAGCACGGAAAAGAAATCCTATTCCATTGATTAAAAAAATCCAAGTTACCCATGGCTCTATCTAAATGACAATCAAGTTTGTTAGCCCTTAATCTACCATTACTCCAAGTATAAATTGCTCCAGATGAAGGAATATTACACAAAGAACAATGATCCATAAAACTTTAGAAATCCATACAAGAAATAATAGAAGGAGTTCTACTTGTTTTCTCATACGCACCAAGAACGGCATTAAAATCCCCAATAACACCAACTAGAAGGATTAGAAAAATTACCAAGTTTAGCCCATAATCTCCTACATCAATCACTCTAAATGCCACCACAAATAAAAGAAATTATTTGCAAAACATTAGCACAAGAAATATCTATTGTACTATACTGGTCATGTATATGTAAAAAAGATGGAGAAGTCTACCCATGTCTACCAAAAACCCAAATAGAAGACAGATTAACATTATTAGTATAAATTAAAAATAGATTCATCAGATCCTAAAAAGACTAAGGAACAGAAAATAAAACTAAAGACTCCACCAAACATACAAAATATGGAGAATGAAGATGATAAAAAGAAAGCAAGACTCTTTGTGCTGTAGAGTTATCAATACCTTGGTGATTCCAAAATAAAATCTTTATAAATTAAGTATGTTAGATTTCTTAGCTACTTTTTAGTTAGAGTAACTTTTGGCTTCACTACCTTGGGAGAATGTTATTTTCTCTGTACTATTTTCCATTGGCCTTTCACTTCGGCATTGTCAGCCCATGAAACCTTCTTTGTATGCTTTAAAAAATCTACCTGAGCTGAATCAACATCCTTTGTATGAATATCCTCATTATCTGATAAAGGCTCCTCAGAATCATCATCATTAGATTTCTTTGAATTATCATCATCAGATTTATGCTCTATAACGCCCTCTTGCACAATATCCTCATGTGACACTACTGAATCATTGACATCCTTAATCAGGGTAGTAGAATTAACACCCAAATCCCTACTCATTCACATGTTATCTTAATGTTGAGTTGTACCAGATGGTTTCCTTGCTTGATCTGAATCATTAGTAATGCTACGTAGCTGATAAAAAACTGTAATATCCCGAGTTTTTAAATATTTTTATACTGCATCAAGATATGCAGTGCTAATAATTTGTATACAAATTTATGATGTTTTATGAGTTTGATATTTGTTAAAGCTAATTTTAATTATTTTAAGTACTTTACGTAAAAATTTTTCGGGAATTATATTTTCGAAGAAATTGATACGTAAATAATTTAATACTAATTATTTTGACTAATTTTACGAATTTGCATGAACTCATACATAATTTTTAAGTGCTAAATAAAATGTATAAATGTGTATTTATTTAAATTAATTAGGGTTTAATTAATTATCTTAATTTTTATTATTTAGTTTTAATATTAATTAATTAATTATAAGTGTATAAATTATTAAATATAATAAAAAATGTGTGTGGTGTATATTTAATGTGTGTGAGATATTATATTATTATAATATATAGTGTGAATATATATATATATATATATATATACATATATACATAATTTTTAATCAAAAACCAAAAGTTCCCTTTTATTTACAGAATTGCCACTCTTCTTCTCCAAAACGGCCAACACCATTTTTCTTCCATTTTCGGCCGATTCAAACTGGTTTTCTTGCCGTTGGTGTGCTTCTCCTACTTCCTCCTCCCTTGCCAGCCATTCTCGATGCCTGAATCACCTTTTTTCGGCGAGTTTTGATCGATTTTTCTCAAAGAAGCCAAAAATTGATCAAGCTTTGATCAAGCCATTTTCGGCCACCAAATTCAACGCCACCAGTCTCTATCTTCTCCTTGAGCTCCTTTGAGTGTGATTCCAAGGTTTGTTTCACTTAAAATGGTCTAGATTTCCCTAGGTTTCAATTTCTCAATTTCGGCCATTTAGGGTTTCCGAATTTTTTTAGCTTCAATTTGATTGATTCATGAAAACTACCTCCACAAACTTTGATCCTAGAAGCTCAATCTTCATGCTGTAACTTTTTCAGAATATTTGGAATTTATTTCGATTTTTGGGTATTTTTGATTATTTTATTATTATTTTCTAATTTTTGAAAATTAATTAATTAAATTATGAAATTGTGTTTTATGGTAATTATAGGTGTTAAAATGAATTATAGAAATTCATTTGTAATTTGTGTGAATTTTTATATATTTATTTGGAATTTATTAAGTTTATGTAATTTTGAAAAATAGGGTTAATTATGTGTTTAGTTGAAATAAATTGGTTAATTACGTATATTTATTGATATTATTGAAATATATGTTGAGAAAATTAATTTTTTGCAATTAAATTATTTTTTGTGAATTTTTGGATTTATTTTAGCAAATTTATATATTAGGGGTATTTTGGTAATTTTACACTAAATTGGCTAAAAATATAATTAAATTGGTTTTAATAGTTATTTAGGGTATAAAAATGATTTCTACAAATTATTTAGTATTTTTAATTAATTAAAACTATTTTTCGTAAATTATTTTTAAATTATATATATAATATACGATTTTTCTAAAGAAATGAGTTTTCATCAGTTTTTAATGTGTTTTAGGGTTAATTATGTAATTTGGATTGATAAAATGTATTTTTATTATATAAGAGTATTTTCGATATTTCTGTAATATTCTATGAATTGTGGACCTCGGTCGGTGAATTGTAGTTTGGAGTCCAACCGAGGGGTTTTGGTTGTGGATTCTGTGTCCATTTTCAAAGTGTGTTTCTTTGTAGGGCCGGCTCTACTCTTTGAGTATAGAGATGTCCATTTTACAGGGGAGGTTCTACTGAATTTTTGATAGAATTCTCGTAAAACGTAATGTCCGGTCGAATTCTGATTCAAATTCTATGTCTAGTATTCTAGATCAAGTCTTTAGAACTTTTGTTAGATTTATTCTGATTTTCTGCTATCATTTGTTTGTTTAGTTGCATTGAGACCGAGGCCTAATGGACCAGGCCTGTCGGACCCATCCCGAAGAGCGCAATAAATAGTGAGTTGTTATTTTATATATATATATATATATATATATATATATATATATATATATATATATATATATATATATGCTTTAGGGTGCATGTTTTAGAAATGTATGGTTTATTTTGATAAATATGCATAAATGATTTAATTAGTACTTAGGTTTATTTTTGGTATATTTTTTTATATATTTTGAATTATATGCATGATTTATTAAACATTTATACTTAAAATGTTTTTAAATATATTTCTAGTTTATTTTGCAAATATATTGGATTTATTTGACGTATATATACTCGAAATATACCTGGTTTACTTTTGGTATATTTCTAGTATATATATGGTTTATGTTGCTATTTATTTTAAATTCATGCATCATTTTTTTTTATGAATGTATGTTTTATATATTAATGAAGGATATCAATAGAACGTGCTACCTAGTGGGCAGCACTAGGACCGAGTACGTACCGGTACACCAATAGCATTTAGGCTATATTACTAACCATTTGTGGATATTGATTGGATTTGATTATTTGATATATGAGATATGATTTGGGAGTGTGATTGCTGGAGCTCGGTTGACCAAGTGTCTCGGGGCCAATCACGCTAACAGTCAGACTGCTGGAGCTTGGTTGACTTAGTGTCTCGGGGCCAGTCTACTATCCAAATGGAATAAGTGAATATACTTGGAATAAGTTAGCCTGTATGGCTAGAGTGTTGTCTAACATTATTTTTAGATTGCGATTTTCTAGGGTTCTATTTGATCCTTCATAAACAATGATTTTTAATAAAAATATATAAAATGATTTTATTGCATCTGCGTGTATTTGCCTGTATATATATTTATTATACATATACTATTGACTGTGTGCATTGCCACTTAGTTATGCATGTATATATATTATAACAATTCACTTAGTGAGGTCTGACTCCCCTCCGTTGACTATTTTTCAGGAGAGTCATCATCTTCAGACCTCAGTAGCAGACCTATACGCCGGATTTCTTTCACCCCGGCTTCATTAAGTAAAATGCTTACTTGAGTTTTATTTTATAATCTAGACACTGCAGTAGTTGTATAAAGTTGTGGAGTTTATGTATTTATTTGTGTGAGTTATGTATTTTAAATATTTGAACTGGATTTGTATTAAAAGTTTATTTATATGAGATGAGATGTTCGATTTAATATCATTTGATGGATTATTATTTTAATATTTGTGATTCTGTTTCCACTGTAAAATATATTATTTATGTTATTATGATTATTGTATATTTTTATTTATTTTAAGGCTTGCTACGGGTTCCGGATTTGAAAGAATTCCCATTCCCTAGCGCCGGTCACGGCCCCTATTTTGGGTCATGATAAAGTTGGTATCACAACAGAGTTCTATGTAAGAGCCTTAGTTGTGTGAGTCGTGGCCCTAGTTTTCAGTGTTGTATTTTCTATTAAACTACTGTAGTGAATTAGGTTCGAGTATGTCTTGATAAGTAATCCTTGCTTTAGTTTCCTATGTTATTCCTCCATTGTCTGTTTTGTTTGAATCATTCTGTTTGTCTTTTCAGAATGAGGAGGCGAGCGTGTGTCGCTCCATCGATCGTTGAGGCCGAGGATGATGAGTCCTTTCAGGATGAGATGTTACCTCCTGAGCCGCCAGTTAGACGCAGAGGTCGTGGCAGAGGTAGACCTCGAGGAGTGGCAGGTCGTCGTAGGCAGAGAGAGATACAAGATGAGGAGCCTGTAGAGCCTGAGTTTGAGGATCTTGTACCTCCAGTTGTTCAACCTGTTCAGCCTGCCTATCAGCAGGGTATGTCGGACCCTAAGGCAGCTATGTTTTATGCCAAAGTTGGCAGGATTGCTTTCGATGGGACGTCTGATCCATTGGATTTTCTACATGCGATCGAGATTAGGACTCGAACTGCTCACACCAAGTACCAGCGGATCATGATCATTGAGCTTTCTATCGAGGGACCAGCCTTAGACTGGTTTATTCAGATGATCTAGCCATATATGATGATAATGGCATGGGCACAGTTTCGAGAGTGATTTATGAGGAGATTTTGTCCAGAGCCTCTCCGTATGAGTTATCATCTTCAGTTGACCAACATTTCTCGTGATGATCAATTTGTAGAGGAGTACACCTAAGAGTTTCTTCGGATGGGTAGATATGCAGAGGATCTGATGCGAGATCAGTATTTTGTAGTCATTACCTACGTCACTAGATTGGGTTCAGCATTTGCTGGTATGCCTACAGTGGGCCTTAGTCTAGAGTCGGTGATAGAGTTGGCCAAGGAGATTGAGCTGAGGCTAGTCAGGCAGGGAGCTATGCCTGATTATTACTAGCTAGGTGTTCAGTCGAGTGGATTGCAGACTACTTTGTATTCGAGTTTACATGTTGGTTCGAGTAGTCAATAGAGAGGTCTGACTCAATAGAGTCAGAGGCAGCAGCAGCGAGTGCATCAGAGTAGTAGACATGGCCATGGAGGTCAGTGTAGGCCATTCAGATTCGAGTCAGGTGCTTCGAGTAGCAGTAGTGGTCGTAGTTTTGGGTCAGCTGCCACTGTATGCCAGACCTGCGGTAGAGTCCATCAGGGACCATGTTACTAACACCGCTGACATGCTTCAGATGCGGGCAGACAGGACATTATGCCAGATCGTGCCCTTATTCTGGGTATCAGTAGCCGTAGATTCCATGATTTCCACAGCAGTCGATTGCTAGTGTTGCACCCATTCCATTTCACTTGCCTCTAGCCCAGCATCAAAGTTCCACTCAACTTATTCCGCAGTAGGGTTATGGTAGAGGTACTAGAGGAGGTGCCAGAGGTGTTGGCCAGGCTTCTACCAGCCAGCAGGGAGGTCGAGGATAGGCCAGAGTCTTCCATCTCACTCAGCAGGATGCTCAGGCATCTAATGCAGTTGTGGCAGGTATTATTTCTGTCTGTTACCTGGATGCATGGGTTCTGTTTGATCCGGGTGCCACGCATTCGTTCATTTCTCCCGTTTTTGCTTCTAAATCTTATTGGCAAGCTTCGAGGATGGCTTTTCCTTTGTCTGTCGCCACTCCTCTAAGTGATTCTTTGGACACCGATATTGTTCTTTCTAGTTATCCAGTTCTAGTGGGAGATAGATAATTACCCGCTGATTTGATTCTGTTGGATGGATGGAATTTGATATTATTTTGGGAATAGATTAGTTATCTCAGCACTATGTCGTGGTGGATTATTGGAATAAAGAGGTGACTTTTAGAATTCCTGGTGAAGAAGAATTTAAGTTTGTGGGTGATAGGAGTTCCGCACCTTAGAATTTTATTTCTGCTATTATGGCTAGGAAGTTGCTGAGGAAAGGATGTCAGGGGTATTTGGCATTAGTCAGGGATACTTCAGTGGAGAAGTTGTCACTCACAAATGTTCCCATTGCCTATGAGTTTCCTGATGTTTTTCCTGAGGATTTGCCAGGTTTACCACCTCACAAAGAGATTGAGTTCTGTATAGATGTGGTTCCAAGTACTGTTCCTATATGTATACCACCCTACAGAATGGCTCATGCAGAGTTGAAAGAGTTGAAGGAGCAGTTGCAAGAGTTGTCAGATAAGGGTTTCATTAGACCCAGTGTTTCTCCTTGGGGTGCACCAGTCCTATTTGTAAAAAAGAATGATGGTACCCTGAGACTGTGCATTGACTATAGAGAGCTGAATAAGGTGACAGTGAAGAACAAGTATCCTCTCCTAAGGATAGATGACTTGTTTGGTCAGCTACATGGTGCACAATTCTTTTCCAAGATTGATCTGAGGTCGGGTTATCATCAGTTGCGGATTAGTGAAGCCGATGTTCCTAAAATGGCATTCCGCACTCGATATGGCCACTATGAGTTTTTGATGATGTCTTTTGGTTTGACTAATGCACCAGCAGCTTTTATGGACCTGATGAACAGGGTATTCAAACCGTATATGGATTAGTTTATAGTAGTTTTCATCGATGATATACTGGATTATTCGAGGAGTATAGAGGAGCATGTATATCATTTGAGGATTGTACTGCAAACACTGAGAGATCATCAGCTTTATGCTAAATTCTCAAAGTGTGATTTTTGGATGGAGAGTGTTGCCTTTCTTGGACACGTGGTGTCTAAAGACTGTATCCAGGTTGATCCCCAGAAAATTTAAGTAGTGTCTGAGTGGCCTAGACCGACTTCTATTACTGAGATTCAGAGTTTTCTGGGTTTAGCCGGGTATTATAGGCAGTTTATGTAGGATTTTTCTAGAATTTCAACCCCTATGACTCGCTTGACTCAGAAGAATGTTAGATTCGAGTGGTCAGAAGCTTGTGAGAATAATTTTTAGTTGCTGAAGGAGAAATTGACCACAGCTCCAGTGCTAGCTTTGTCTAATAGTGTGGACAAATTCACAGTTTATTATGATGCCTCTAGAGTTGGCCTTGGTTGTGTGTTAATGCAGAATGGTAGGGTGATAGCCTATGCTTCGAGGCAGTTGAAGAAGCATGAGCAGAACTATCCAACACATGACCTTGAAATGGCTGCAGTGATCTTTGCTTTGAAGATCTGGAGACATTACCTGTACGGGGTGACTTGTGAGATTTTTACTAATCACAAGAGCGTTAAGTACATTTTCCAACAAAGAGATCTGAATTTGAGGCAGAGGAGATGGTTGGAATTGTTGAAGGATTATGACTGTGAGATATTATATCATCCGGGCAAGGCTAATATGGTAGTAGATGCCTTGAGTAGAAAGTCCTCAGGCAGTCTTGCTCATATCAGTGTAGAGAGGAGACCGTTGATCCAGGAGTTGCATCTGTTGGTGGATCAAGGTCTGATGATGAAGATTAGTAGGTTAGGTGGACTACTAGCTCAATTTAAGGTGTGATCTGTATTGAGGGATAGGATTAAAGCAGCTCAAAGCCGAGATCCTATTCTAGAAGAGTTTGCAGAGAATGTTCGAGCAGGGAAGTTCACTGATTTCACACTTGATGATGATGGTGTGTTGTGGATCAGTGGTATATTGTGTGTTACTGATATGGATGATTTGAGAGAAGAGATCCTAGAGGAAGCACATTCTACAACCTATCGCGTACATCCGGGTGTCACTAAGATGTACCACAGTATCAGAGACTTGTACTGGTGGGACGGACTGAAGAAGGACGTCGCTGATTATGTTGCTAAGTGCCTGACGTGTCAGCAACTAAAAGCTGAACATCAAAAGCCTTCTGGGAAGCTTCAGCCTCTTCCTATTCCCGAGTGGAAGTGGGAAAGGATAACTATGGATTTTGTGGTTGGTTTGCCACGTTCTAAGGATGGATATGATTCCATCTGGGTGATTGTAGACAGGTTGATGAAGTTTGCACATTTCTTACCTGTGAAAGCCACCTATTTTGTAGCTAGATTGGCGAAGTTGTATGTGAAGCATATTGTGTGCCTTCATGGAGTACCTATGTCCATTGTGTCAGATAGAGGTTCAGTGTTTACCTCTCATTTTTTGTAGAAGTTACAGGAAGCGATGGGCACTAGGTTGGAATTTAGTATTGCTTTTCATTCTCAGACAGATGGCCAGTCTAAGAGGACAATCCAGACACTGGAAGATATGTTGAGGATGTGTGTTCTGGATTTGGGAGGTAGCTGGGATGATCATTTGCCTCTCATAGAATTTGCATATAACAATAGCTACCATAGCAATATTGGTATGGCACCATATGAGTCATTGTATGAAAGGAAGTGTAGATCCCCTCTGAGTTGGGATGAGATTAGGGAGAGAGCTTTGACTAGACCTAAGATGGTTCAGGATGGTGCAGAGAAAGTCGTCGTGATTAAGCACAGATTAGAGACTGCAGTTAGCAGGCAAAAGAGCTATGCGGATCCTAGCTGCAGAGATGTGGAATTTTAGGTCAAAGATTTTGTTTTCCTGAAGGTGTCTCCGATGAAGGGTGTGATGAGATTTGGCGGGAAGGGTAAATTAGCACCGAGATATATCAGACCGTTCGAGATTCTGGAGAGAGTTGGCACTGTTGCATATCGGTTGGCTTTGCCCCCGAGTATGTCATAGGTGCATCCGGTGTTTCATATCTCGATGCTAAGGAAGTATATCTCAGACCTTTCACACGTGTTGCAA
This sequence comes from Mallotus nudiflorus, assembly GCA_947683625.1. Taxonomy (NCBI): domain Eukaryota; kingdom Viridiplantae; phylum Streptophyta; class Magnoliopsida; order Malpighiales; family Euphorbiaceae; genus Mallotus; species Mallotus nudiflorus. Next base: position 92,234 of record CANTUR010001767.1, on the reverse strand, counting down.
CCCGACAGTGTAGAAGTGAATGAAGATCTAACATTTGTGGAAGAACCTGTGGCGATCATTGATTATCAAGTTTGACAGTTGCGGTCGAAACAAATTCTGATGGTCAATGTTCTATGGCGTAGCAACACAGTTGAGGAGCATACGTGGGAGACTGAAGTTGAGATGCGAGCTTTTTACTTGTATCTCTTCCCTTCTTGATTTTGTAATTATTCTTTTCTGGAATTCGGGGATGAATTCTTGTAAGGGGGGAAGATTGTAATATCCTGAGTTTTTTAATATTTTTATACTACATCGGGATATGCAGTGTTAATAATTTTTATACATATTTATGATATTTTATGAGTTTGATATTTATTAAAGCTAATTTCAATTATTTTAATTATTTTAAGTACTTTACGTAAAATTTTCCTGAGAATTATATTTTCGGGAAAATTGATACGTAAATAATTTAATACTAATTATTTTGACTAGTTTTACGAATTTGTATGAATTCATACATAATTTTTAAGTGCTAAATAAAATGTATAAATGTGTTTTTATTTAAATTAATTAGGGTTTAATTAATTATCTTAATTTTTATTATTTAGTTTTAATATTAATTAATTAGTTATAAGTGTATAAATTATTAAATATATTAAAATATGTGTGTGGTGTATATTTAATGTGTGTGAGATTTTATATTATTATAATATATAGTGTGAATATATATATATATATATATATACATAATTTTTAATCAACAACCAACAGTTCCATTTATTTATAGAATTACCACTCTTCTTCTCCAAAATGCTCAACACCATTTTTCTTCCATTTCCGGCCGATTCAAGCTGGTTTTCTTGTAGTCGGTGTGCCTCTCCTCCTTCCTCCTTCCTTGCCAGCCATTCCTTATGCCTGAATCACCTTTTTCCGGCGAGTTTTGATCGGTTTTTCTCAAAGAAGCCGAAAATTGATCAAGCCATTTTCGGCCACCAAATTCGACGCCACCAGTCTCTATCTTCTCCTTGAGCTTCGGTGAGTGTGATTCCAAGTTTTGTTTCACTTAAAATAGTCTAGATTTCCTTAGGTTTCAATTTCTCAATTTCGGCCATTCAGGGTTTTCGAATTTTTTTAGCTTCAATTTGATTGATTCATGAAAACTTCCTTCATAAACTTTGGTCCTAGAAGCTCAATCTTCATGCTGTAATTTTTTTTAGAATTTTTGGAATTTATTTCGATTTTTGGGTATTTTTGATTATTTTATTATTATTTTCTAATTTTCAAAAATTAATTAATTAAATTATGAAATTGTGTTTTATGGTAATTATAGATGTTAAAATGAATTATAGAAATTCATTTGTAATTTGTGTGAATTTTTATATATTTATTTGGAATTTATTAAGTTTATGCAATTTTGAAAAATAGGGTTTATTGTGTGTTTAATTGAAATAAATTGGTTAATTAAGTATATTTATTGATACTATTGAAATATATGTTGAGAAAATTAATTTTGTGCAATTAAATTATTTTTTGTGAATTTTTGGATTTATTTTAGCAAATTTATATATTAGGGGTATTTTGGTAATTTTACATTAAATTGGCTAAAAATGTAATTAAATTGGTTTTAATAGTTATTTAGGGTATAAAAATGATTTCTATAAATTATTTAGTATTTTTAACTAATTAAAACTATTTTTCATAAATTATTTTCAAATTATATATATAATATACGATTTTTCTAAAGAAATGAGTTTTCATCGATTTTTAATGTGTTTTAGGGTTAATTATGTAATTTGGATTGATAAAATTTATTTTTATTATATAAGGGTATTTTCAGTATTTCTGTAATATTCTGTGAATTGTGGACCTCGGTCGGTGAATTGTAGTCTGGAGTCCAACCGAGGGGTTTTGGTTGTGAATTCTGTGTCTATTTTCGAAGTGTGTTTCTTTGCAGGGCCGGCTCTACTCTTTGAGTAGAGAGATGTCCATTTTACAGGGGAGGTTCTGCCGAATTTTTGGTAGAATTCTCGTAAAACATAATGTCTGGTCGAATTCTGATTCTAATTCTATGTTCGTATTCTAGATCGAGTCTTTAGAACTTCTGTTATATTTATTCTGATTTTATGCTATCATTTGTTTGTTTAGTTGCACTGAGACCGAGGTCTAGTGGACAAGCCCGTCGGACTCATCTCAAGGAGCGCAATAAATAGTGAGTTGTTATTTTATATATATATGCTTTAGGGTGCATGTTTTAGAAATGTATGGTTTATTTTGATAAATATGCATAAATGATTTAATTAGTACTTAGGTTTATTTTTGGTAAATTTTTTATATATTTTGAATTATATGCATGATTTATTAAACATTTATACTTAAAATATTTTTAAATATATTTCTAGTTTATTTTGTAAATATATTGGATTTATTTGACATATATATACTCGAAATATACCTGGTTTACTTTTGGTATATTTCTAGTATATATATGGTTTGTGTTGCTATTTATTTTAAATTCATGCATCATTTTTTTTTATGAATGTATGTTTTATATATTAATGAAGGATATCAATAGAATGTGCTACCTAGTGTGCAGCACTAGGACCGAGTATGTACCGGTACGCCGTTAGCATTTAGGCTATATTACTAACCATTTGTGGATATTGATTGGATTTGATTATTTGATATATGAGATATGATTTGGGAGTGTGATTGCTGGAGCTCGGTTGACCAAGTGTCTCGGGGCCAATCATGCTGACAGTCAGACTGCTGGAGCTCGATTGACTTAGTGTCTCGGGGCCAGTCTACTATCTAAATGGAATAAGTGAATATACTTGGAATAAGTGAGCCTGTATGGCTAGAGTGTTGTCTAACATTGTTTTGAGGTTGCGATTTTCTAGGGTTCTATTTGATCCTTCATAAACAATGATTTTTAATAAAAATATATAAAATGATTTTATTGCATCTGCGTGTATTTGCCTGTATATATATTTATTATACATATACTATTGACTGTGTGCATTGCCACTTAGTTATGCATATATATATATATTATAACAATTCACCTAGTGAGGTCTAACTCCCCTCCGTTGACTATTTTTCAAGAGTGTCATTGTCTTCAGACCTCAGTAGCAGACCTGTACACCGGATTTCTTCCGCCCCAGCTTCGTTATGTAAACTGCTTACTTGAGTTTTATTTTATAATCTAGACACTGCAGTAGTTGTATATAGTTGTGGAGTTTATTTATTTATTTGTGTGAGTTATGTATTTTAAATATTTGAACTGGATTTGTATTAAAAGTTTATTTATATGAGATGAGATGTTCGATTTAATATCATTTGATGGATTATTATTTTAATATTTGTGATTCTATTTCCACTGCAAAATATATTATTTATGTTATTACGATTATTGCATGTTTTTATTTATTTTAAGGCTTGCTAAGGGTTCCGGATTCGAAGGAATTCCCGTTCCCTAGCACCGGTCATGACCCCTGTTTTGGGTCATGAGAAAAACCTTACTGATTAGAATAAAATCCTTTAGTTTCTAGCCTTTATTAGGTTCCTCCTTCTCCACCCTAGGTATATCCTTAGAAGCATGTTTATTATGTTTGCATTCATGGGATGCATGTCTAATACTAGAGCAAGTATTACAATACAAGGGAAGATTTTCATAAACAGTTTCTATAAAAAAAGCTCTTACAAATCCTTTCTACCAAAAGATTTTTGGGCAATTAGTTGATAAATCCATATGAATCAACATCCTAGCATAATGAAAAAACTCTCCATTAATGGTGCAGTGTTAAATTTTAAAGGCACACCAATACCGTTGGCAGTGGATGTGATAATCTAAGGTTGCCAGTATTCCCATGGCAAGCAATAAAAATGGACCCAAACTTGTGCATTAGTTGATTTCTGATATGTAAGATCAAAGATAGGAGACTAGGGCTGCAAATGCAAGATACCAAGCTTCAAGGAAATAGGATTGCGACTCCAAACTAAACTCTTATCTTCACTTAATTTCATTATAACATGTTAATAACTTTGTCCCAATGAAATCAATTTCCAATCATTGGAAAGACCCCAAAACTATATTAAGTTTTTTCTTAAGATCAGTTAGTTTCCATGGGAGCTCTCCTTTGGCTAAGATTATATGGGCAATCAATGCATGTTTGCAAATATTAATTTTCTGTTCATAAATTGTCTAATCAATTTGGATGGCTATGAACCCGCCTTTATTAGTGGTAATAAATTCTTTAGAAGATAGCATTATTCCAATTGATCTTGCAACAATGGTAGCATAGGATAAAGTTTCAGGTGACTGAATTGTAAATGACGGGGGCACTGTCTTGGATATGGGAGCAAACATGTCACTATGACTTAAATAAGTTATGCCAGAGATAGAGATACCAGGCCAGCTTGATGGCAATGCTGATGAATGCAAAAGAAAAATAGGAAATGGGAAGGTCAAGGACTCTAAAAAATATAGAGAAAACTAACTGCCATAACTACCTCTTCTTCTAACCCCCACATTTTATAAGAGGCAAACTTGACTATAACTCAAAATATAAAAATTAAAAAGGGTGGGTGGCTACCTTGACCACTTTAGTGATTAAATAATAATAAAGGAAATCAATCCATAACAACCTTTAAATCAGCTGCTCTAAAAAAAATTAAATTGACTAATAGAGAGGTATTCTTACTTTTAAGTTTGAATTTTGATGTATATAATGCATTAAATTAATTGTTATAATATTTTTATTGCTCTTATAATTTTATTTGGATCGAATCAAACTAGTCAAAATTTAATAAATTTTAGATTCAAAGTCGTTGGGAAAAAAAGGAAATCAATGCAAATTGAAGCTAAATTTGCATATAGTAATTAATTGTAAAGGTTTATAAGATGTTAATTTTTTATCATTTCTATAGTATTTGAAAAGAATATTGATACCCCCCACAAATATATTCCTATTTAATTAAGCTCTTCATTTTCCTAAATAAGGTTGCTTGCAATGGAAGGACGTCGAAGATAAATAGGAAAACAGTTCCAATCATGAGACTTTCAGACAAGAAGAAACACTCTCCTAATTGGCATAGGATTTCTATCAAAGAGGAATCCTATTTCTCTCAGGTTTAAACATCACTATCCCTATATATAGGACCCCATATCCTTCATTCTTATTCATTCTATTCTTTTAATATTCTCATTATTCTCCTTCTCTCTCTAGATTCTCTCTCTATACATTTTGACTTAGGCATCGGAGGGTTTATGGGGATCCTCCTTACCTCTCACCTTGCCCTTTATTGATCACTTACAGGGTATCAGCTCAACAGTTCCCGAAAATAAGTTATCAAATGGCGCCATCTGTGGGGACTCTTAGATAAAAGCCATTAATGCATCTACCAAATCAAAATGTTAACATCATAAATTCCAGCCCCCCATTAATCTCGACCCTTGACACACACATCAACCCCTTTACTCCTATACCCCCAATTAATTTGTCATCAACGATAATACTGCCAGCCTCTTTTTTGCACATTGGACCCTCATCTCAAATTACAGCAGGTGGTATGTACCTTTCACTTAGAAACACTTAAGGATACCCAACCTTTAGAACCGATCCTCCCTACTGTGCTCCTCTCTAACACCATCATAGACCTACACCTTCCATACCTTTTCCAAATCTACAAGAAACACCTGCCATGACCACACCTAATCTAAACCTAATAACCCAAACACTCAAACTCACCCTAATAAACAAGGAAGCAATAATAAAAAACATTCAAACTCATATGGCCCTAATGCAACAACAGATGAATGCTTTGATTCAAAGTGGCAACCCCAATCAACTCATACAGAAGGCAATACTATATCTCTAAAAGTACTAGAAGTAAATGAGGAGAAGTATAAAACCCTAGAAAGGGAATCCAGCTCAACAATCCATATCTTAACGATTCCAAGTTAACCTAAAAAGTTAAAGAAGTTATGCACAAAACTAGTACGAGACCAAGGAAAGAGGATGAATACATGATGGAAGGAAGGACGCCTTTTGTAAGTAGGATAGTTCGGATAGAAATCCTAACCAAATTTAGAATGCTGTAACTAAATCAATGTAATGGAACCAAAGATAAAATCAACCACATATCCTCATTCATAATGAAAATGTTACTCTAGAACATGAATGACGAAATCATGTGTAGAGTCTTCCCTAGTACACTTACCAAGAATGCTCAAAGATGGATCCACATCTCCCGGAGAATTCTATCACCTCTTTGGAAGATTTAGCTAAAAAATTCCAAACTTGGTTCATCACTAATGTCCCCTTAGCTAAAAATATTAATGACATGTAGATGTGTCGGCAAGAGGTCAATGAGTCACTATAAAACTATCTAGATCAATTCAATAAGGTTACTTTGTAAATTGAAAACCTAGTTGACGAAGTAGCTATAGAAGCTTTAAAGAATGGCACTAGGCTCAGAAAGCTCAAGGATAAGATAATGATAAAAGAGCTTGGCACTTTTACGGAGGTGATGCAATGGCAGTCAAAATGATAAAGATGGATGAAGATAGAAGGATGCGAAGGGAGGACGAGAAAACACTAGCTAAGGTAGAAGAAAGATCAAGACTCAGGTAGCCAAGTTTTCCATGAATAAACTTCAGAAACCTACTGGAAAGGTTTGAGAAGGAAGCTGAAAGATATACAACTTTAAATACCTCCAAATCTAGAATCCTCATGTGGGTCAGGCAGAATGGCATGGGAATTTCTCCAGCCAAAAGAATAAGGCCAAATAGGAGAGCCACGTAGGACAGAAGGTACTACCAAAAATATCATCAAGATTACGGGCATGACACCGAGGCCTACCAAGAACTGAAGAATACTATAAAAAGATTAGTGCAAAATGGCAAACTTGGCAACTTCATCGACACAACTAGGAATCAGGATGTGTAGGAACGGGATAGGCCGAAACTAAAGAAAGCCCAAAATGAACCAACTGGCATCATCAACATGATTATTGGAGGAGAGAATACGGAAAAGAAGCCTAAAAGAATTTGCAAAGAAGAAGGGCTTGCCCTCAAGAAAAGACAAACCATTATGTTTGGCCCAAAAGATGGGAATCATGTTCGACACCCCCATAATGATGCTCTAGTGGTGAGCGCTTACATAAACAACTATCTGTGAAAAGATTATTGATCAATGATGGAAGTGCCATCAATGCATTATCTTGGAATGTATAAATGGTGGAGTTTAGCACGTGCCTAAGATTTTAATAACCATGACATTGTTTAGGCTCAGGGCCTTAGGGAACACACTACTATATCACAAAGTCATATCATGGAGAAGAGGAGCCACCAACTAGGGTAATAACTGGGACAATTTGATTATTAGTACTCGATTCTCTAAAAGAAAGTTAGCACCACAACCAGAAGATTCTGGGAACATAATACTAACTTCTCTTAATCTCATGTTCATTTAGAATAATTTTATAAATGATTATTTCATCCTCTAATTATATGTAATTTTATTTAAACCCTACTTGACATCCATCTAACCCTAGGCATCTAGTCAATAAAATTACACATAAAAAATGCACTCAAGATTGCATCATCCCAAAGTCTAAACTATGTTAATTTTATTAAAAAGTTAGCTAATTTTACATTTTATTTACAAGTGAGAAAGGGACTAAAGGTGGGCCTATATTTTTTTTTATTAATTAGTGAGCCTAGATCTATTTATTTTACTTTATTTAAAAAATGGGCTTAAGTCTATTCAATTTTAAAGGAAAATTAAATTAATGGGCCTAAGTCTAACTTGGTTTTATTTTAAGTGAAAAGTGGGCTTAGGTCTTTTTATTTTAAAAGAAATGAAATTAAGTGGGCTGAGCTAAGTCTAAATAAGTTTAAATTAACTAAGTGGGCCTAAAATCTAATTAACCTAATGGGCCTAAGTTGATTTTAATCATTTAAAGTCCTAAACCATTTAAAGTCCTAATGGGCCTAAAATCTAATTAACCTAATGGGCCTAAGTTGATTTTAATCATTTAAAGTCCTAAACCATTTTTTAAGCCTATTTAAAGTGAGTTGGACCTAAGCGTAGGCTTGGGGCCCAAAATAACATAAAAACCCAAAAAACACAACCCAAAATAAATAAAACATAAAAAAAAGATCAAACATACATTTTAGTGATTTTCTAGAAGCCCTAAATCAATTACATGCAAACCCTAAATTAAGCTACTACCACCATTGATTTTAATTGATTTTTACTCAATTGAACCTAATTACTACACAAACCTCAAAACTGGGGTTATGGAGATTTTTTTGGGGGTCAACTTCAATGCAGCCATAGCAACTTTGGTTTTAGCGGAGATGGTGACAACCCTTCCTTCATGAGGGAACTTAATTTTCTAGTGAATAATGGATGGGACACCACCTAAGGGGTGAAACTATGGCCTCCTCAGCAAAATGGCAAATGACATTAGGATATCAATCACGTGCAAGTCAACCCAAACTTCTATAGGTCCCATTTTGACTAATGCCATGAATGTTCCTTCCACATACCTTTTGGTGTCATCATAATCTTTGATAACTACTTCAGAAGGCTTTAAGTTGGCCACCATCAACCTTAACTTTGGCAGAATCTTTAATGGACACACATTAATGGTAGAACCATTGTCAACCATCATGCAGTAAGTCATTTTTCCCTTCACCTTAGCCTTGATAAATAGAGCCTTGTAGTGGTCGCTCCCCTCTAGAGGCAGGTCGTCTTTAAAAAATATTACCGTCCCTTAAAGAGTTTCCATTAGTTATCTGACTATATGTTCTGGGGTACAACTAGTAGAGATCTTTTTTTGATCCATCGTCAAAACTGGGGCCTCCCTATGATCCCTGGAATGCATAAGTAACTCCTAAACACTGGCAATAGTCCCCTCGCTTTGCTTTGCTTTTTTCCCTTTTTTTGAACTTTCTATCATTTTAGGCTCGGACTTAACAGTCTTGGGTTCTTCCCTCTTTTCTTCAACCTTCCCACATATTGGCCTGATCTACTTCTTTCATTGTCCCATAGGTTAAACTATCCCTCACTTTCATTATTAGAACTCCATATGTCCAAGATTGCATATGCAATTCTGTGGGTTATTTGCTTGGTTTTTGATTTGTAGGTTCAGCTTTTAGGGAGTTGTGAGCGACATCCATGAAGGAGTTTAGGACTTGCTCCTCCGTTAGACCATTGTTGATTATCAAAATGGGTGCATTTGGTGGTGGCATATTTCGGTAGTTGGGCAAGGGGTTGGTTTATGTATTTGGCTTTCTAGTTTTTGGGTCAATAATCTTGCCTGAGTCAATCAGGTCTTAGATTTCATGCTTTAATCGGGCATAACTATCAGTGTCATGTTTGATGGTCTGGTGAAACTTGCAAAAAAGCTTTGGGTTGGGTTGTTGTGAAAGTAAAGGCTGTAGCGGGTTTTTCTCAATAAGCTTATCGAAGACTTTGGATAGAGGGCGCCCCAAATTCAAAAATCTCTAGGGTTGTCTAACTGCATTAACTTGTATGTTGTTGCTTGGTGGTTAGATAGCATTGATCTGAACATTACCACTCGAACCAGCTCCTTCCTTGCCCGCAGACATCCCTTCGAAGAATTTCTTTTCTTGAGACAGATTTGACTCTTTTTGGACCCCAAACCTATACAATTCTTTGAAGTTTTTATTCCTCAAATCTCTCAGCTTTCTAGACAGTGCTAGGACATACCCTTCTATTACCAGGACTAATTGATCTGACTCAATAGACCTATGCCTCATCAAAGATAGCTTTCCCCTCCAGTGAGTCAAGTAATCAGTAAAGGACTCATTAAAGCTTTGCTTGGTATTCTGTAGATCTCTTAAGGATACTTCTAATTAAACATTGAGGCCATATTGCTTTATAAAAGCGGCACATAACTCCTTCTAATCTAATTGAACATTTGGTTCCAAAGTGTAGTACTAGCGAATTGGTGCTCCTTTTAGTGACATAGGGAACTGCTTAATGATTTAGCTCTCAGTCAACTCAGTAGCTTTTCTATAAGTCATATACTACTTCAGATGCAAATGTGGATCCTTAGTACTAGAGTATTTCTTTATATCAGGGAATTTAAATTTACGGGGTAACAGTTCATCTTCCCTTTCTAGATTTAGATAAGCATAATCTAGGGGGCGACAATGCGCTTCTCCTTTATCATCATCTGCATTTGGTTCATAGCCTTGGTCATGCTCTTGGCCCACTTAGTTTGCTCCACATCTTTGGTTAGGTTCACATTTCTCTAGTTTGATGGGTTGGCCAATACTGTTACATCATCTTCTTCCCTTCCCTGAATTTTGATCTCCTCATCGAGATCTATCAGATTGATTGGTGGCACATTGGATGGCTGTACCAGTTGATTCTCCCTAATGAGCTTAGTAATTTCCCCCATCATCTCTCTCGTCATATATGGGTTTCTGCAATCACTTCATCTTTCAACTGTGCTTTAAATGCCTCTCGATCAAAACCACCTACCATTCCCACTTCTGAATTTCTGACCAAATGAATTGAACTAATTCGGACCCACCTTGATGAGCTTGAAGGATCTATAGTGCTGCAAAATCATACATTAGAATAATGCATGATGTGTATGCATGATATGCAAGTCCATTTTATTTTAAAGAAACTTAAAAAATAGATAAAAAAGAAGATACATAAAATCGAAATGTGAAGCTTAAATGTGCAAACTCCCACTCTTATTTCTCCCACACGCGTATTCAATGGTGAGTATCTTGCCCTAGGATTTTTAACCTGGGTTTTAATTATCAACAGGGGATAACAAAACTGACGTACACAAGATAACTCTCAAGATGATTTAAATAAGTAACGGGTCCTTTAAATAAAGTTCGAGTCTATTTCCTATGGGCCAAGGTCCTTAGCACCATAAACTCACTCGTCAAGGCCCATTTGAAATGGGTTATGAATAGGCATGAGAGGCCTTCATTGACTTAGTTTGTTTATAATGGGCTTTGGTTGTGTTAGTAATATGTACTAGGTCAATCATTTGTGATTATGTATTGACTTTCTTATTTTATTAATAAAGAGGTATTATATTATCATTTGATTTTATGATAATTACATGAATGGTTAATTCTTACTAAGGCCATCAAGTATGTGACTTGATAGTAAAACCCTTAGATTAAAATAAGAGTTCTATTCTAATTATCCCTAGCCATTTATTCATTATATGAATATTAAAGTATTAAGGCTAGTATGATGTTGATTGATGGTTATGTTTTACTAATCATAAATATGAGATATTAAGTCAACTCATAGGTACATGATGAGAGATCATGTACTGGATTGACCCACTATGAGAATGCTACATAGATTATTGTCATAAGTATTTCTTATCACAGCAATTTTATTTTGGTCCTTTGACCTTGAAATCATCATGGATTTCTACATAGCTATTTTATGTTTTGACACATTCTAACATTGTCTTTAACCGGACGATTAAAAGGATGTTGTTGGATATAAAATTAGTTATGTGAGGAATGTGAGTGATTTAAAAGGAATTTATCCCTCATTAATATGAGAAAGATATCTAAAGGCCCCTTAATGAGATAGACTGAAGGAAAATGCATGGCCATGCTGAAATGAATTGATAAAGAGTTATCCTTTTCAGTTTACTTAGAATCAAGTCATAATATTGAACTATATAAGGATGACATTCTATGCCTTATGTTCAATTAAGATATCATGTGATAAAGGGACAATAAAATTCATTGTAATTAGGTTATGTCGGATTATTGACTTCACATGACTTGGGTAGTCATAATGTCTTGCTAGAGGCCACTTATGACTTGTAGGCCTTAATAGAGATTTAAGCCCACTGCCAATATTATGTGAACCTACAGGGTCACACACTTAGAACAAGCCCAAAACGGATATGGGTTTAATAAGCCCAAAATAAACTCTGTGAAAATAAATAATTAAAGTGTTTTATTTATTTATTTAATTACAATAAATGTTATTTTAAATAAATAAATAAGATATTATTTTTGATTTGTTTTAAATAAAATCATAATATAATAAATGGAAAATTACCAAAAGGTCATTGGTAAGTGAAACCCTAATTTGGAGTCTATAAATATGTTATATTCTCTAAGGTTTCACACACTTGTTTTTCCTGCCTCCAAATTCGTTTTCTTTCCTCTTAGAAAACAAAGATAGAGTTTTTCCTTTTATTCTTGATTTGTGAGACAGTCAAGGAGGTTGCTAGTACACAGACTCAAATTCGTTTTGTGAAGGGCTGTTCGTGTGGATACCTATAGAGGACGCATCCTTTTGGAGACGTCTTGATCCGAACAACCAAGCCAAAAAAAAAAAAAGCTCGAGGTAAGGTGTCACCGGTGTGAACCTCCTCTCATCCTTCCAGAGAATCTTGCCTCTTCTACGTTTTGGTAAGATTTTTAAAACCCTAGATTTAATCAAGTAGTCGAATTACATGGATCCAGGCTTGGGAACGTGAGAAAATTTTAATTTTTTCACTGCGTTTGTATCACGAATCCCAACAGGTTGGACACGAGGGCCCATTTTACCTTGGATTGCTTGTTGATGGGCTGAAGATTTATTTTAAGGGTCCATTATATGACATAACACACATGCATGTGGGGAAAATTCCTAAGGATAGTTGCTAGGTCATTACATGGGGTTGAGTCTTGGGTAAAAAGGCTTCGGTTCCTACAACAATATACATCCATATACGTCTCCCCACTCAAGGGTCAAACAACGCAGATTAGTACGTGTTGTGAGTGACAATAATCAAATATTCCACCACCAGGTTTGAGTGAAATGTAGGTAGCGAAGTACTGACTATTGCCAGGTGTATTTGGGATTGAAGTGCTCATTATATACAAAACATGTAGTGAATATAAAAGATGCAAAAGAAATAAGAAAATAATTAAAGATGATAAAACACAAAATACTAGAATCAGTTTCTTTATCCCCAGTGGAGTCGCGACTATAGGCTGTGGGGTTTAGCATGCGCCCAAGTGTTTGGCGACCACGGCACTATGTGGGCTCAAGGCCCACTTGGAAATATGATATAGGTTTTGGGTCTATCCAGAGATGGATTCGCCACTTGGATAAAAGCTGGGACACATTGTACAATAACTAGATTCCATGGAGGTTCCCAGAAGCCATCGTCAGAGAACAGGTTTGGAAACTGGCTGTGAGAGTTTGAATGCTCACCCAACCTTGCGGTTGGCCTCCATTTGTGTTTTGTGTATCATTACCTTTAGTTGTTCAATTATTTCTTTATTACCACATGTATTGTAATTGCCTTCGGATAATTGCCAAATTTTATAGTTAAGTCCAAGTTTGCACATTAATCCAATTTCATGCTTTTAAGTCCCAACATTCAACAAAAAATAAAACAAGTAATAATTTACAACCACACATTCAAATCAAATAGGGAAAGGGATTAGGGATTTCAATGCTTTTAGGCAAAATAAAAGAATAATATACAGAAAATAAACCATACATATACCAAAAGTAAACTAGTAATAAACTATTTGCACAAGCGCAATGATTTAAGGAATTAGCTAACGACAGTGACTACTCAATGATGTGGATCATCAAGTAATTCCTGTAATAACATACTATTAGTTTCCTTTTGCAAAATACGACATTATACATAACAATATTTACAAATTATGTTCTAAAAAGGTTTTCATGTCACTAACTAAAGAAACCCTCAAATAACCAGAATAATTATCATCATGCAATGAAACAATTATGTATAAAGGCAGAAAGAGCATGTGAAGTGAACATTATATGGAATTTCATAAAGGGAGAAGAACCAAACAGCTAGTTGACCTGTCAATGTGGCGATTGCCTTATTGAGAGGCATTGCCTGATCAACAGGCTAGCTCGACTCTCCAAACAATCAAACTTCTTCCTTAAGCAAGCAATACGTGCACACATGCATCCAACAGGTGCCAATTTATAACTACATGCAATAGTTTAATGGATCATATCAATGAAGTAGCATAACAAACAAAATAAACCTAAAATATACTTGAAGTATAGTGACAACTCAGTCACATGCAAAGTAAGCACCAAAATGATGAAGTTATAAAGATATTGAATTTAAATGCAAGTTTTTTACCAAAATGATAGGCCCTCAGATGTGTGTCTTTGGTTATGATCCTTACTAAAGTGTGATTTCCACTTTAACACAAGCTTTCCTCTTTCCTCTCCTAAGGAAAATGAACTTCTTTGGCTTGGATCCTCTCTCTTCCCTCAAGAATGTATCTCTGTATTTTTTCAGAGCTTTTCCCTTCTTTTTTTCTTGTCTTTGCAAATGGGTTCCCCCTCTCTCTTCTTTTGTTCTCCTCCCTTTTTCTTTTTATTTCCTACCTTGCCCATGCCCGTAGGCTCTTTAGCCCATCATGAACCCCTATTGGCTTTCTCTCCCCCCCCCTCCCCCCCCCCCCCCCCCGTGCAAAAAAAAAAATCTTTTCCTTACGCAAAATCAGGTCTGGGGATGTGGGGCCCACACCACTTGGCCACCATCGCTGCAGCTGCATTAAATGTAGCTGCAAGTGGTCTATCACAGAGGCAGCGCCTCTACAATGAGGCGATTGCCTCTGCAGCAATTGCTAAAGAGGCGATTGCCTTATTGCACTGAGGCGACGCCGCTTTAGCCCAAGTTATTTTTGAACAATTGGGCTAAGTCTTGGGCTTTTGAGGCTTTTAGGCTTTCATGTCCATTTCTAATTGGAGATTCAGGTTTTATTTTTGTGTCCAAGTTTTACATTCTCATCATTGGATTTGACAATGGGACGATCAAACCGAGTATTCCTAATTCGTCCCCTAATACGGACTGATCAAATCGAGTGTCTACATTCACCATTTAGATATTTTAGCTAAAATTAAATAAAAACCACTCATTTGTTTTTTTTTTAAAAAAACTTTTATTTGACTTTAATTTGCAACAACTATTTGGCAAGTTCGTCCGCATAAAAGTAAAATTTAATATGGACTATAATAAATTTTCACTGATTAAAAATATATTATACATCACATTAGTTTTTTTTAAAATTTTTGATAAAAATGGTTTATTGGTTTTAAATTATAAAAAAAATTGTCAAAATTTAAAAGTTGAAATAAATTTTACAAAACTAAACCCTTGTTTGGTTCAATTATACTAAATAATTCATTTAATTTCTAAATGAATTTCAAAAAAATTTGTTTCCAAATAAATTTTTATTAATAAAATGTATTTAATTCAAATAAATAATTTTTTAATATGCTCTGATTAGATAGATTTTGCATATTACATTAAATATATATAATGTAATTTTTATTGTTTATTCACAAAAAAAAGACTTATATATGATTAGGTAATGTTATATTATAATTTATTTAACCTACTATAATAATTTTTTTTTTCTTCTAAGTTATATCACAATTTTGCTGATGGGTCAAAATAAAAAGTCGTAAAAGTTTAAGAGGACAACTCTAAAAAACAATAAAAATAAAAGCAATGAAAAAATAATTTTCCTCTCCAGACGGAGGTCACAGGGGACACTCTATCATAGAGATCTAGAATTGGAATTGGAATTGGAATTGGAATTGGAATGAAAATGGAAAGAAATAAAAAATAAAATGAAAATTTTTAATAAAGTATTTGATTTATTATGAAATCATTTTCGAAATCAACATTATTAAATGTATAATTATTTTTTTAAAATAAAAATTAGCATTATGATTATCTATTATAGAAATTTATTTTAAATTAATTATTAATATTTTTGAAATATTATTATAATTTTAAAAAATTATTCTAAAAAATTATTTATTATTTTAATACTTATTTTTGTTAAAGTATTTTAAAACATTATTTATTAAAATATTTTTAGTAATTATTTTATTAATTTATATATTCTACTTCATTAATTTTAATAATATATAATAATATTTAAATATTTGACCAAGTTATAATTGGTTTGACTTAATTTTCATGGGAAGGAAAATTCATTTCTGAATTAGAATTATTCATTTCAAGTCTAATTCTCACTCTTATGTTCCGTAAAATGAAACTGCAATTTTTTCTACTGATATTTTACTTGTTAAAAATAAATATAAACAAACTTCATATCAGACTCAAGTTTTATCACTTTTGATCCAATTGACATATATACAATATTCATTTTTCTACTGGTATTTTACTTATATATATATATATATATATATATATATATATATATATATATATATATATATATATATATATATATTTAAAAACCAATGAAACTTTCATTAAACAAAGGACAATTACATCTTATCAAAATAAACCTGACGATGAACAAATTGGCGAACCTCAGACCAAAAGGAGCGTTTCCTTGCTCATTAGGCAAATATTCAATCCATAACATCAAAATGTAGAAATTTTCATATGAAATGCAGTTTTTACAGTTATTTTTTTAAAATTTATTACTTTATTTTTAACTCAAAAAAAAAAAAAATTCTCCATATATATTTCTTTCATATCTCATTTTATATTATTTATGCATTTAATATAAGGAAAAGTACAAAAAAAATATCTTATGGTTTGAACCCTAATTGACTTCCACCTTGAGGTTTGAATCCTAACAAGCCAGTACCTTATGTTTCACACCGTTAGCAAATAGCAGCAAATCGGCTAATACTATTACTAGAGTTGACATGGTAGAGAGTATTTTTGGCTTTGACCAATCTTTTTTGTCCATCGTGGTTGGGAAGGATAGAACAATAATTTCATTTTGTTTGGCTTCTTAAGACAACAATCAAAAAGAACAAAATTAATTTTTCCCTCTTTTGGAATATAAAACCTAATTTCTTTATCTCTAACTCTCAATTTAATCAAAAAGGGAAATTGGAGCTTTATATTGTGAAATTAAAAGCAATAGAGAAAAATTGATATATTGTTATGTGTGTCTTGAATGAGAAAGATAAAAAAATTTAAAGAAATGTCAATCTTTGTGACGTTGTGAGTTGAATAGCATCCAACAAAACATACAACCTTAGCAAGTTAATTGGAAAGTAGACTATTTAGAGAGGTTTTAAACTTCATCTACAAGGTAAGTCAAACACTTCATCAAATTCCATTAATTTTAGTTGGTTGCATGTCAGTGTTCAAACTTATCCCCGTCGTTCTTACTGTAATGAGAAAGAACTTATTGCTTGTTGTTTATTTTGGAGTTTTTTTCTTTTTTTCTTTTTCAAAAAATGAGTGTATTTTGCATTTTTAGTTAAGTAATGAAAATGGAACTGATTTCTTGTTTATTTTTTTTAAAAAAATTTAGTTTTATAGCGGAGACGGTGAAATTGGTACTCCATCATTGGAAGAAATGGAAAGATGACTCTTTTAGTTCATATAAAGGGGGCAGTGTAGCTTATAGAACTGTTGACATCGATTGCATTTTAATGTTTGAATTGTTTGGGTTCTATAAAGATCTTGGGTATAATAGTGGATGCAAAATTTGGTATAAAATTTTTAGGTTGTTACCACCTGAGGGAATAGAAGAAATTATTGATAATAAAATATGTTAGTATATGCTGATATTGGACCTTATAAGGTTGCACCTTATATAGATGTATACTATAAAGACATTGGACCCCTTTAAATGTTATTGACCCTGATGTTTGTGAAGTAAATGAAGAATATAGTTATGAATATTTAGGAGAAGATGATGCTGATAGTGATGACAGTAGTATTTTTGAAGTAAATAGTGATTTGATACTAATTTTTATGACCTTGAGTGTGAGAATGCTAAGGGAGAGGGTGAGTATATAGGGGAGGATAATGTAAATTATGGCATTGAAGGTGTTAATGTAGAGGGTGGTGAAGTAACTAAGGATGGACACTTTATTGATGTGAGCGTGAGTGATAATGAGTTGTCAAATCTTATTGATAAACTAGTCTGGGATGTGTTGAATAATGAAATGGAATTACAAACCTATTTATCAAATAGTGATTATAAGTGGAAATTGAAATTAATTCAGTTAGTAAAGGTGATATTTCAGAATTTTATGATAACCATGAGGGCTTAGATAATGATATTTTCAAAAATTATGAGGGTAGCTTAGGGGACAATACTAGGGCAGGAGGTGAATCTGCTAGGACTGCTATTGCTAAAAATGAACAAAAGGGTGAAAAATTTCATGGACAAACTGCAAATGACTTGAGAGAGGAAGATATGTAAGAATTTAATAAGCAGGCAATGAATGGTTCATACCAAGACAACATGAACAACTCATATGAAGAAAGAATAGGTGAGGGAATTGATTTCAATGAAAAAATAATAAAATCAGATCTTGTACTTTATAAGGGAATAAAGTTCACTAGTCATGAAATTTTTAGAAGAGCATTGCGAGTGGGCAATTAAGAGAGTCTTTCTTCTCATATCATGCCAAGTCAGATGCAATTCAAAACAACATATTTGAGTCCTTTAATATATAAAGGCTGCCAGAGACATACCAATTCTAAGCATGTTAGAGTGGATTAAAAAAAAGGCCTAATAAAGAGGGTGTATGTAAAGTCTACTGGAATGAATAAGTACATGGGACACATTTTGCCTAAATACACAAAAAGTATTAGAGAAACACAAGGTTGATAGTAAGGACTGCTTTTGCACACCAACTAGTCAACTAAAGTATAAAATTGAGTGTTATGATACAGGGAATGTAGTTGATATATATAAAAGGTCATGCAGCTGTAGGTATTGGAACATGAAAAGGATACCTTGCAAGTATGTTGTTAGTGCCATATGGACTAATAGAGAGGAAAATGAAGCTTATGTATATTAGTATTACTCTAAGGCCATATACCTCTTAGTCTACAGCCACATGATTCAACTTGTCATATGTAAAGAGCAATGAGATAAGACACCTTTTTCAGATGTCCATCCCAATGTGGTTTAAAAACCAGCATGCAACCCAAGAAAGCAGAGGATTAGGAAATCAGAAGAACTAAAGAATTCATTTAAGGCATCAAAGTGTGGAGGTTATATGGTTTGTGGAAACTACAAATAGAGAGGGCACAATATTAAGGGTTGTAAGGCATCTGTCATTAGAGAAATAACTTGGGAAAGAAGAATGAGGCTAAAAAAGAAAAATCAACAAGGAAATAATTTTTAGGTTTTTTTGTTAATAAGAAATATTATTATTTTATAATCAGAGTAATTTAATTACTATTTGATCATAGGGGAATGAGGGTAAATTTGGGGAAATAATAAATAAAAGGAGGTAATCAAACAAGAGTTTATGGTGTGAACATATTCAAAGACAAACTGTTGAAGCCCCATAAGCAGTAAGAGCACCTCATCATGAATCACAACAACCAGTAACAACTCAAAGTGCATCTTAGCCACCACCAGTAATTTTTGAACCCCACGATGTTGTTTTCAAGTCATGTACTTAGCCAGGAACAATCAAGGTAGGAGGTTTCATGTAACACCATTTACTTTAAATAGAGGGTGCTCTATAGGCAAGCATTTTGTAAGTTAAAGGGTTAATTTAATTTTTTTTTTAATTTTAAACACCTGCATCTCAGTTCAGGCCTCCAAGGCAGGACACACTATGTTAATGAGCTTTAATAATATCTTCACTGGCAAAGAGAGAGCTAGTCAATGCCTGATAAGAATACCACCTTTATCCTACCAGAACTTGAAAAGAGCATCGAACTTTCAACATTTTCTTTAAAGAATGCAACCAAAAAACAAAGGCCTGCAAAATAGAAGCTTGGCATTTGTTATTTGATTTTTATGCAGTTGAATTATAACCATTAGGTGACAAACTTATAAAATGCCTATGGTTTGATATTTTATGACAATTTTAGTTGATATTTTATGTGAAATGTAGTTGAAAAATTGTAGTTACTTATTTTGTGCTACTTAGTTTGAAAGAGCTTATTCAAAGCTATGCTACTTAGTTTAAACAAGTTATTCAAACCATGATTGTTTAGGATTCTCAATTCATAATATTGGAGATTGGGTTCTTATATTGATATTAGTTGTCGTGTCTGATTTGGAATGAGTTATTATTTCAATATGTATTTTTTTACTCTATTCAACCTCGTACATTGGATTTGCTTGTTAATTTAGCATCCAGAGCATAATGTCATTTAGCCATTGGAACAAAACATAAACTTTCATTCATTTAGACATTTTTACAAACATTTGATGGACACACACTAAGTTCATTACATCTTAAGGCAAAAACAACATCCCATTGCCATGCATGTTATGTTCTGATCCACAATATACCGTACATATAACACACACAATAATCATAAACAACATAATTATTTTCCAATTACAACTAGAAGTATGCTTCTCTTTATAATTCATCAGCTCCATCCTCAATGAAGCAAGCTCTCACTTAAAAAACACCAACTCATTCTCACCTTAATTTAGCAGCTCCTACATTTTCCTTAACTCATCGCTCAGCTCAGCTTCTCGTGCTTGGGACAACGAAACTTCTTCCTTCCACTCATTATCAGTACCTAGTTGATTATTTGCCCATTCAAAATATCTGCACCCATGCCTTCCTGTTTCTTTAAATTTGCCATACCCAAAAAATTTCCTCCCATAGTTAACAACTATTGATGATGTCTTCATGGGCGATGACAACCCACATTCACATCGCTTTCTACTGCTTCTGGCACTTGATGATTCCCTTGTCATTTTTTAGCTTTAAGGATTTCATCACTTATGCTTTCATGGTCCATCACTTTAGTTCAGTTTTTTTTTTCTTTTCTGTCCCTCCTAGTCATGTTGGCAAAAAAAGATTGGTCAGAGACGAAAATACCCTATGCCACGTCAGCTCCAATAACGGTGTCAGCTGATTTACCGCTATTTGTTAACTATGTGAAACATAGGATACTGATTTCTTAGGGTTCAAACCTCAGGATGGAAGTCGATTAAGGTTTAAACCACATAGTATTATTTTATATTTTTCCCTTTAATATATTACACCCATATTTATATTTATTCTACATATTCATCCAAAAAAATATTTTTTATTTAATAAATTTGTAAAATAATAATTTAATTAGTTCTCATTAATTATAAAATAAATTTATTATTTATATATTATTGAAATAAATTATATAAAAAAATTAGAAATCAATCATTAAATTGAATAATTAACAATAACAGAGCATAAGTAAAAAAATTAGTATTAATTTATTAAATAAAAATTATATATAATAATTTTGAATTTAAAAAATTAATTAGAAATGAAAACTTTGACTAAATTATATATTTTAAAAAGTTTGAAGATTTATTAAAAAAAATTGATGTGGAGTTAAATTAGGTATATATTGTAGCTCTACACAAAAAATTTAATGGAATACGATGCAGAACTAAAGAACAAAATTTTCCCAACTCACGCTATTTTCATAAGATGATGATGATGATAATACACAAGTTGATGATGATAAGGTGTCTTTTCATAAGTGTGGATATTTGAAAAAAAAATCGCACTCAATTGTTTTGTTGTCCTTCAATGCACTAGATAACATTTAATTACAAGGGACGATAATATATAGAATCTGTCCCCCACCCTCCTCTTCAGAATTTCATTAGTGTTGTTTGATTGTTAACGATGACGACTAAAAATGGTGCAGCAAATAGTAATGAAGCAGCTAGAAATAACGCCAAATTTAGGCATTCAGCTGTTTTCTACCTTATTGTTTTGTACATGTTATGAGTGTGAAAGTCGAGCTATAGATATTTTTTACTTTTAGGACTTGAAAAAAATTCAAAAAGAAAATTTTAGAGGTGTCCTAACGAGATGATTAATTTAATTTTTATCTTTAGAAGTGACTAGAGTTGTGGGTTTTGTAGGACTAATTTTTTTCAAAATTTGATTCGGGGAATTATCAAATTTTTATGAAGGTTATATTTTATTTTATTTTATTTTTTGGTTAATAGGAGATCATATGACCTAAATTAGGAGTGACCAAAAATAACTAAAAATTAAAAATCGAACTGAACAAACTATATTTGGTTCAGTTTTTTTATAATTTTTTTAAATTTTGTTTCGAACCCAACTAAATCAAAGTTTGTTCAGTTTGGTTTTGGTTTTACACTTAAAAAATTGGAATTAACTGAATCGAACTGAACTATTATATTATATCAGTTTATATATGTATTGATCTAATACTCTGAACCTAATTCTTCTAAATTCATTGATACTTCTCTCTTCTTTACGTAGCGGAAGCCTAGGAAATTGGATAATTATTGCTCGATGTTGAATTGCAGACGATTAATGTCTAACAATCTTCTATAACCTGTTGATTTGCGCATAAATGTCAGGAAATAGGCATCAATAATCATTGATTCACACAAAGGAATATCGAATATTGGAAGAAAAATAAATTTGATTTAATAATTCAACAAAAAAACGTCCTTAAATAATCTCATAGAGACAAATAAATAGAGTTTAGGAAAAAACCCAAAAAACAAAAAAGGAAGAAAAGGCAAAAAAAAAACCAAAATAGGAACATAAACTTTGAAGCCAAATTTAAGGGAACATAAACTTTGAAGCCAAATTTAAGGGCCTAAACAAAGGAATTTAGGCTTGAAGATGGATTGCTATAGACGAAGCGTGTAGCACTTGTTATAGTGCTTTGAATTAGTTTCGATTTGATATATTATGGGCCTCGTGGTTTAATTGGGGTCGCCACAACCGTTCATTTGAAGCTCAAGTGTGCACGTCCACTTTGTTAAATCCATCCATAAACATCAATGCAATCTCATCCACATCATTCCCCTTAGGTGACAGGAAATTTGGCCTCGAATTCAACACAACATCATCATTAAAAGAATTGCCAATGAAGGGAATTAGATGTTTAACATTAAATACATATGCAGTGTGACCATGGCTAGGCAGTTTTAGATGATAATCATTGGAATTGATCTCCTCCACCACTTCGACTGGACCAATCTTCCTGGCAGATAGCTTATTGTACTCCCCAGCTGGAAATTGATCTTTTGTCAGGACTACCCATATAAAATCTCCTACCTCAAACTCCAAAAGTCTGTGTTTCTGATTGGCAAGCTGCTTGTACTTAGAGTTGGCAACAGACAAATTATCAAATACTGACTTGTGTACATCCTGCAAGCCCAAAACAAAATCTATAGCTTTCCCATGGACTCTAGTCTTGTTAGGCAGGGGCATCAAGTCAAGAGGACTTCTGGGCTAAATGGAATAAACAACCTAAAAAGGATTGAATCCTATACTGTGATTAACAATGTGGTTATGAGCAAATTTTGCCTGACATAGCTTCTGATCCTAACCCTTCACATGGTCCCCCGTCCACTACTAGTCAATGCAGCAGGTTGCCCAATGGCCTGTTCACTACTTCTGTTTGCCCATCTATTTGAGGGTGATAGGCACTGATAAAATTCAGTTGGGTATTGATCATTTTCCAAAGGCTGTGCCAGAAATGACTGAGTAAACATGTATCTCTATCAGAGATAATGGATGTAGGCAACCTGTACAGATGATACACATCTTGAAAGAACAGTTGTGCCACATTGATTGTGTATGTAGTCTTTTTATAAGGAATAAAATGAACCATCTTAGAAAATCTATCAACAACAACAAAGATGGAGTCATTACTTGGCTGTGTTGCGGTAATCCCAATACAAAGTCCATGCTAATATCAACCCAAGGTTGAGAAGGAACTGGTAAAGGCATATAGAGCCCCGCATTTGTGGCTATCCCTTTAGAGATTTGATAGATTTTGCACCTTTGCACATACTTTTTAACTTCTTTACGAGTTGAAGGCCAGAAGTAGGAGGCCTGGATTAATTGCAAAGTTCTATCTCTACCAATGTGCCCCTCTCCGTGCAACTCCCTTATGATATGCAAGTGAAGGCTATAGTCGGGGATACACAACTGATTACCCTTAAACAAAAATCCATCTTACAGTAAAAACTCGGTCTTCCTCCCAGCTTACACATCTTGTAGCACTATAGAAAAATAACGGTCAAATGAAAGCATTTCATGAAAAGAATCAACCTAGGCACCTTAATTCTCATGGCCCGTAATAAACAACTTCAACGACTCAAAGCGTCAGCCACTCAATTAGTGACCCTAGACTTATGTTTCACCATATAAGTGAACCGCTCCAAATAGGCTACCCATTTTGCATGGCACGATGACACCTTATCCTGTTGGTGTAGGTGCCTCAAAGAATTATAATCTGTGTAAAAAAAAAAACTCCATGTGAAACAGATAATGGTGCTAATGCCTCACTGCTTGCATAATTGCATAAAACTCAATATCATAAGTGATGTAATTAAGTTTTGAACCAGATAATTTCTCACTAAAGAAAGCCACAGGCCTGCCATTCTGACTCAAGACTGCCCCAATGCCCACCTTGGAAGAATTTGTATGTAACTTAAAAGGTTGAGAAAAGTTTGGTGCAGTTGTAAGCATTTTTTAATCAACTTGAATGTTGTCTCTACTTTATCTATCCATTCAAGCCTATTGCCTTTCATGCAATCTGTGATTGGTGCCATTATGGTGCTGAAATTAGCAATGAATCGCCTACAAAAGGATGCCAAGCCATGGAAACTCTGCACTTCTGTCAAGGTCGTTGGTTTAGGCCACTCTTTTATTGCTACCACCTTTGTTGCATCCACCTCCAAGCTAACTCTTGAAACCACATACCCTAAAAACAACACTTTTAGGATTATAAAAACACACTTCTTCATGGCGACATAGAATTTCTCCCTACGCAATATAAGGAAAACCTCTCTAACATGTTGTATGTGCTCATCAAAGTTAGCGCTAAAAATTAGGATATCATTAAACTACACCTCTACAAATCGGTAAATAAAAGGCCACACCAACTGATTCTTGACACACATAAAAGTACTAAGAGCATTAGATAAACCAAATGGCATTACAAGCCATTCATACAACCCCTCCATAGTCTTAAATGCTATTTTCCATTCATCCCTAGGTCTTACACAAATTTGATAATACCCACTTTTCAAATAAAGCTTGGTGAAAATAGTAACACCACTAATATGATCAAGCAAGTCATCTAACCGAGGAATGGGAAATCTGTACCTTACAGTAATTTTATTGATGGCTCTGCTGTCCATACATATATGCCATAAGCTGTCTTTTTTAGGTGTTAAGAGGGCAGGTATCGCACAAGGACTCATGCTCTCTCTAATATGCCCTTTGACTAGTGGCTCTTCCATTTGTCAACGAAATTCCTCATGTTCATTGGGACTTATTTGATAATGTGGTCTGTTGGGCAAGGCTGCTCCATGCACCAAATCAATATGGTGCTGAATGTCACATAAAGGTGGTAATCCTTCTGGTAACTCCTCAAGAAATAGATCACCAAATTTTGTAATAAGTGGAGTGGCAACCTCTGAAACTTGGACTGAGTTGATCATTTCCTTCCCTACTAGCATATACCCTATATCCGACTCTTGTAACTCCTCATCAAATTAGGTCAAGGACAACATTGTATTGACTCAACTCCAACTCCAACACCTTCTTGCTTAGGCTTTTCGAACACCTGTCTACTAGGGAGTAATACAATTTTAACCCCCTCAAATATAAAACTATAAGTGTTAGTTCGCCCACTATGAGTAACATCCCTATCATACTATCAAGGCCTTCCTAAAAGCAAGTGGAATGCATCCATGGAAACAACATCACACTAAACAATATCTTTATATTTTAGACTAATTGAAAAAGGAATCAAGGCATGCTTAGACATTGAAATTTCATCGCCTTTTTTTAGCCAAGTTAGCTTGTAGGGCTTAGGATGTTTCTCGGTCTAAATTTTTAATTTTTGGACAGCCTTATCAGATACAATATTTTCACAACTTCCACCATCAATCATAAAATGACATATCTTACTCTGGATGGTATAGGTTGATTGAAATATATTGCTCTACAACCACTTTTTCTCGTATGCAGCCTTTGGAGTTAGACAGGATCGCCTAACCACTAATGACACACCAACATCTCCTTCCAACTGCACTTCTTCAGTTCCTTCATCATCATATACTGTTGCACCTTCAATTTCGACTAAATCCTCATCATGGTCATCTGTTTCATTGAACAAGGCTTTTTTTTAGTAGTCTTTTTACATTCAACTTGCCTATGACTAGGTTTGCCACAATTGAAGCACTTCATACCAGTGCTACTAGCTACTCTATTAAATAGACTAGCTATTATATTAAATTGCCCTAACCCGCTATTCCCAACTGCTGTTTTGGTTAAACCACCACTGCTATTAGCACCAACATTTGAACCCCTAGTAGTAGAAGTACGACATGATTGCTTCTCTACCATTAATGCCCTCTGATGAGCCGCTGAAATAGAAACATGATTAAATATGTTGATAGTATCCTGAATCTGCAATTTCAAGCCTCCAACATATCGTGACACCAACTGGTCCTTCGTCTCATCTATTTCATTTCTAGCAATCAGTTGGTAAAATTCAGTGGTATATTCATCCATCGACTTAAGACCCTATTTCAAATTCTACAACCTCTGATACATTAACCTCTAGTAATTATATGGAAGGAAGGTGGCTCGCATATGTTTCTTCATCTTCTCCTAGGTGTTGATTTTCTCCTTCCCCAACTTAGTGCGAGTCAACTTCAACTATTTCCACCATGTTATAGCTCTCCCTTACAATCTAGTTGCCACCAAAAGCACCTGTTTATCATCAGGTACTCCTTTAAATTCCAAGATCTCATAAACCATCACTAGCTAATCAAGGAACTCTTCAGGTTGGAGGCTTCCATGTAATTCTAGAATTTTATTTCACATTCTAGACTCCCAATGACATTTTTCTTCTTCCACAGTAGCCCTTCTATATTTGCGCGACACTTCTTCTTCATAATCGTCCTTCTCTTCATCAGAACTCTCATATACATGAGCCTTATGATGGTTCTGTTGATTTTGATTGTTGGTATTTTCATTCTAGTTAATCATTAGGGCAGCCATCCTCTAATTCATCTGCTCCACCATCTGCCCTATTTGGCCCATCGTCTGCCTAAGTTGTCTTATTGGTTGCTCAATATTCTTAAACCGTTGCTCATCCCATTGATCAGCCTCCCACTCATAAACCTCATCCAGGTGCTGTTGTTGTCTTCTTCGTGCCATATATTTTTTTTATAAAACCTAGGAATGTTGTCGGCTCTGATACCAACAGATGTAATGGAAGCCTAAGAAATTGGATAGTTACTACTCAATGTTGAATAATGCATGATTACTATCTAACAATCTTCTATAACCTATTGATTTACACATAAATGCCAGGAAATAGGCATCAATAACAGTTGATTCACATAAAGGAATGCCGAATATTAGAAGAAAAATAAATTTGATTTAATAATTCAATAAAAAATCGTCCTCAAACAATTCCAAAGAGACAAATAAATAGAGTTTAGGAAAAAACCCTAAAAACAAAAAAAGGAAGAAAAGGCAAAAAAAACCAAAATAGGAACATAAACTTTAAAGCTAAATTTGAGGGCCTAAACAAAGGAATTTGGCCCCGAAGATGGATTGCTAAAAAAAAAGTGTATAGCACCCATTATAGACTCTAAGTTAGCTTTGATTTGATATATTATGTGCCTTGTGGTTTAATCGGGGTCATCACGACTCTCCATTTGAAGCTCAAGTGCGCACGCCCACTTTGTTAAATCATCCATAAACGTCAATGCAATCTCATCCACATCACTTCTCCTATGCACTCTTTTTTTTTCATCATCTTTGCCTAATTTCTATATATTTAATTCATTTTCCTTGAATCCCTGTTGAACACTAAATACTCAAATAATCTCTATTAAACTCTCTTAAACATTCTTACACATTTAGAAGCTTTGCTTCCTTACACTTCTTCTTCTTTCTTTTTTTTTATTCATAAACCTCTTTATAAGAGACCCTATTCATACTACTAGAGAATCAATCTAGACCATTCAAATAAACAAATACAGTTAAATCCTAACCATACACTTACAACTCACACCCACTAACTACTAACCAACTAATAATTTCTTATACCAACTAATCTTAATAATTAACCATGTTCATTGTTCTTGCATGCACTTAACTTTATTATTCATCAACCATTTGTTTGTGGTTCTGTCAAACAATTATAGAAATTGAGTTTAGGCCAAAAGACTTGTTGGGATAAAATCAGTTTATAATCCAACACTCCCCCTCAAATTTATTTTATAATACCAAGTGTGTTTCTCAATCTGACAAAGTCTTATTTCTTCAATGGCTTGGTGAAGATATATGTGATTTGATTTTGAGACTTCACTTATTATAGTTTCACATAATGCTTTGTAATACATTCTCTTATATAATGATACCGAGTATCAATGTGTTTCCTCTGATCATGATATACTAGATTCTTGGCTAAAGCTATTGCTAACTTATTGTCAACATGAATATCTATTGGTTCCACTTATGACATGTTCAAATCCTTCAACAAATTTCAGAGTCAATTTGCATGACTAACACATGATGTAGCAGTAACATACTTAGCTTTACATGTTAAGAGAGTGACAATTGGTTGTTTTTTTGACATCCAAGTAAAAAGCGGTATCTCCTAGGAAAAACACAAAACCAGTTGTTCTTTTTCGATCATTGCTATCTTCGACCCAATCACTATCACTATATCTAATGAGCTTATAGTCATCAGAAACTAAATAATATAAGCCAAAATATATTATACTTTTAAGGTAGTGAAGAATTCTCTTTGCAGCCTTAAAATGAGCAGTTGTTGGAGTCTCCATGTAACGACTCATAAGTCCTGTTGGGTAAAGAATGTTGGGCCTTGTACAAGTTAGATATTGCAAACATCCAATTAGACTCTTAAAAAAATATTGCATCAACCTTTTCTGCTTTATCGACTTTGAACAACTTGATTCCGCACTCCATTGGTGTGCTTATTTGGTTGCAATCATCTATCTTGAATTTATTGAGGATCTCCTTTATGTAACTTTCTTGTAAGATTAAAATTCCATCTTCCTTTTGCTTGACTTCAATGCCGAGGTAGTATGCCATCAATCCAATATTCATCATCTCGAACTCTTTCACCATTGCCTTTTTAAAATCTTCAAACATGTTTAGATTAATTTTAGTGAAGATTAAATCATCCACGTATAAGCAAATGATCAAAACATCTCCATCTTTCATTTTAAAATAGAGAGCATGCTCATAGGGACATTTAGTGAAACCAATCTCTTAGAAGTACTTATCAATTCAATTGTTCCATGCTTTTAGTGCTTGCTTTAACTTATAGAGAGCCTTCTTCAACCTCAGAACTTGGATTTTTGTCCTTTGACTTTATTGCCTGATGGTTATTGAATGTAGACTTCCTCTTTAAGAACTCCATTTGGAAAGGAAAACTTTACATCCATTTGGTGAATCTTCCATATATTTTGAGTCGCTAAAGAAATAATCAGTCTCACAGTCTTTAATCGTGCAATAGTAGCAAATACCTCATTTATAGTCAATTATAGCTTTTTGACTATAGCCTTTGGCAACTAGCCTTGCTTTGTGCTTTTTTATCTCTCTTTTGACATTCTTCTTTATTTTGTAGACCCATTTGACACCAATTGGCTTGTGTCCCTTTGGAAGAGCAGTGAATTCCTATGTGTCATTTTTTTCTATGGCTTTGATTTCATCATCCATTACATTTCTCCATTTTTCATCTTGCGTGACTTCTTGTAAGTTTATTAGTTTATAATCAGTAAAAAGGAAAAAAAGAGTGAGATTCTTTGGTCAATCAGTTATTTCATAGAGATCTTCAAGACTTCTTGTGCGTTCTTCATTTCTTTTAGCCAATAAAGATGGCAGTGAATTCCTTCATCATTTTGTATTGGTGAAGTAAATGGTGTTGCATGCTCTTATTGAGGTTCACCAAGTTGCTCCACTAGTGTTTTCTCTGTTTCATTAAATTGAGGAAAGAAGTTGAATTCATCTATGGAAGAGTTAAACTCTTATTCACCTTCTTCGTCAAACATCATATCTTGGTTGATCATAAACTTCTTATTGTTTAGATTGTATAGTTTGTACCCTTTTGAATAAGTAGAATAGCCAATAAAGATGTATCTTTCACTTTTTTCATCAAGCTTAGTTCTTCTTTCAACTGGTACATAAACATGGGCTACACTTCTAAATACTCTAAGGTGAGAAATTTTAGGCTTTCTTCTATTCCAGGCTTTTTGTGGTGTCTTTTCCTAAACACTTCTTGTTGGAGATGTTGGATAGGTAGACTGCTATAGCTATTGCTTAAACCTTAAATTCTTTTAGTAAATGTTTGCTTTTGAGCATGC
The DNA here is from genome assembly GCA_947683625.1 of Mallotus nudiflorus. Classification (NCBI taxonomy): domain Eukaryota; kingdom Viridiplantae; phylum Streptophyta; class Magnoliopsida; order Malpighiales; family Euphorbiaceae; genus Mallotus; species Mallotus nudiflorus. Next base: position 61,876 of record CANTUR010001767.1, on the reverse strand, counting down.
TTCATGCCATATCAAGGATGGTTCTATTTTTCTTTCTACAATGCTATTTTATTGTGGAGATCTTAGAACAGTGAAAAATGTTGAATTCCATTTGTTGTATAGAACTCTTGGAAATCCTTTGAAGTGAATTCTCCTCCTTGATTTGATCTCAATGCTTTAATCTTTCGACCACTCTTATTCTCCATAGTAGCTTTAAATGTCTTGAATGCTTGAAAGACTTCTGATTTCTATTTTAAGAAATATACCCAAGTTTTTCTTGAAAAATCATCAATAAAAAGAAGGGAATAGTTATTTTTACAGAGAGAGCTTAGAGTAATTATCCCACACACATCAATATGAATGAGCTTTAATGGCTTCTTGGCTCTTGAGTATGATTCTTTGGGAAAGCTATTTCTGAACTACTTTCTAAGTAAACACCCTTTATAAAACTTATTTGGATGTTTGATGCAAGGTAGTTTGCCTACCATTCTCTTCTTTGATAATCATTCCAAGCTTCCAAAGTTGAGGTGCCCAAATCAAAGATGTCATAACCATGATGTATCTTTGTAATAAACTTTCAAATACTTTGCAACATCATTTTGAATATTAAAAGGAAATAGTCTATTCTTTGACATTTTTACTTTGGCTATTCAATCTCCTTTGCCATTTTTTTAGAAAAAGACTATAATCATTTGAGTAAAAATCATAGCCTTTTTCTAAGAGCTGACCCATACTCAAAATGTTGCATGTCATATTAGGTATATGATAGACATCGAAAATTAATTGATGACTACCTTTTTTAGCATAAATAAGGATGTTACCTCTTCCTTTTACTGATACTTCTAAATCATTACTAAAAGAAACATTATCAGCCACTAATTCATTGAGTTCCATAAATATACTTCTTTTTCCACACATATGGTTGCTTGCACTGGTATCAAGGTACCAAGTATTTCTTTGATCTCCAACATTATCTTTATAGGCTTATAGTACTACCTTCTTATCGATATTTGCTTCTACATAGTTGGTCTTTTCTTTAACCTTACTGCTAGGAGCTCTACATTCTAATGATAATGCTCATAATTTTGACAATTATAACATTGAACTTAGGATTTATTGTACCTTATGTTTGGATTGCCTCTCTCATGACTTCTTGTAGAACTTTCACCTTTCTCATAGTTATTGAAGTTGCTATTATAGGAACTCCAACCTCGTCCATGACCCTGACTTCCACCTCATCTGTGACTTCTGCCTTTGCCTTAACCACATTAATTGCTTTCATTGCCTTGGCCTTGATGCATATCCTTGAGCTGCAGTTTCAGGAGTTACTTAATGATTCCTTGCTACTTTTTGTGCTTCTCTTCACAGGCTTATAATGAGCTTAGAAGCTGCTCAATCTTCATTTCCTCTAAGTCTTTAGTCTCTTGTATAGTTATAACAATATGCTCAAACATTAGACCTAATAAGCGGAATATCTTTTCCATTATTCTCATATCTTCTAGCTTTTAACCATTTCTTTTTAGTTGATTTGAAATAGCCAAAACTCTAGGAAAATAATCAGACATGGACTCACCACCTTTCATGTGTAAAGATTTAAACTCTCCTCTTAAAATTTGAAGACATTCATTTTTCACTTTTTCTTTACCTTTATATGATGTTTGCTGCTTCTCCCATGCTTGTTTAGCAGAGGTTGAATTTGAAATTTTCTTAAAACTGTCATCATCTAGGGCTTGATAAATCAGAAAAAGAGATTTCTTATCCTTCTTTCTCGAATCTTTTAAACTATCCTTTTCAGACTAGGATAGTGATGCCTCATTTTGTGGTTCATTGTAGCCTTTCTTTATGATATCGTAAACATCATGTACATTAGGGAGAGCCTTCATTTTGATACTCTAATTGTCATAATTATTATTGTTGAGTATTAGAACTTGGAAGGATGCTACATTATTTGCCATACTACTTAATTTGGAAAGAATTTACAAAATCTAATTGCACAAATAGATTCAAAATGTTGAAAAATCTTAAGTTGGACTCCATTCAAAAAGTCAATGGCTCTACGGCTCGGTCAACGGCTCAACTGCTTGGTCAACAGCTCGGTTAATAGCTCAACAACTCGGTCAATGACTTGACGGCTTAATCAATGGCTTTACTTGACTTGGCTTCACAACTCATCTTCATGACTTGGCTTGAACTCAGTGAGTTGACTAGGTTTTTAGTAGCAAAATTATGCCTTCGATTGGCCGTGCATCCGACCTCTAATTAGGGGTGATTCAGGCAATGTTGGATTAGTCTTTCCAAGAGCTTCGATTTGGTATACTATATTCCAATATTTGGCTCTAATACCACTTTGTTGAACAATAAACACTCAAATAATCTTTATTAAAATCTTTCAAATATTCTTACACATTTAGAAGCTTTGCTTCCTTACACTTCTTTTTCTTTTTTTTATTCATAAACCTCTTTACAAGAGGCCCTATTTATACTACAAGAGAATCAATATAAATCATTCAAATAAAAAAAAATACACTTAAATCCTAACCATACACTTACAACTCACACCCATTAACTACTAACCAACTAATAATTTCTCACACCAATTAATCTTAATATTTAACCACGGTCATTGTTATTGCATGCACCTAACTTCATTTTTCATCAACCATTTGTTTGAGGTGCTATCAAACAATTATAGAAATTGAGTTTGGGCTAAAAGACTTGTTAGGTTAAAACAAGTTTATAATCCAACAATCCCTACCTCATTTAGTTCTCAAATCCCTACATCCTTCAATATTAAACAATTCTTTGAAGGTATGCAACTTAATGTTTTGCTTTATTTTAGAAATTTTTACTGTTTTTTTAATATGACTTACTTGATGGGCAATTTAATTGATTTTTTAATATATTGTTGGTTAATTGCACTTTAGTGTTCTTTGAATTTGATGGGAAATTAAATTTTAAACATTATAAAAGTTAAAACTTAGACCATATTGACATTTTTTCATTTGCTGCTTATATTTTTTTAGAAAATTCTTCATATTTCCTTGTTTGTACTTTGTCATTGTTAAAATTTTTCGTGGATATTTAATATTTTACTACTTTTTTTTTTGTTAATTGTTATGATTTTTTTTTTATCATTTGAAGTTTTATTTATCTTGAAAAATTTGTACTTTTTACAAGTTTTTTTTTAAACTTAATTTAGGTCCAATTTCATTTTATTAAAATTAACCCTATACAAAAGCTCACCTAGAACTCAAATTGAAATTTTAAACTGAACCGAATTAAACTAGTTTGGTTTGGTTCTATTTGGTTTTTTTTTTTTTTAAATTAAGCATAAATTGAACCAAACCGAATAATTTTTACTTCAATTTTATATATTTTAAAAAAAAAATCGAGCTGTGCTCACCTCTGACCTAGACATCATAGATTGCATAATAGATAATAGTTCTCCCTTTTAAATTGAACAACAAAATTTGGACCCTTTAACTCATGATATCATTGAAGAGTAGTTATCAATTAACTACTCTCTCACATTAAATTTTTTAAATGCCATATATGATGATAAGTTGTAAGCTTTTGAAAATATACATGTAGGAGTTGAGGATGAACTGTGAAGAGGACTATATATTAGCGTCAATTGTAATGAAGCAAATGGATGCACCCAAGAATGAAATAAACTCATTCTACTTGGACTGACTGATGCAGAACTAGTTTGGTTTGGTTCTTTTTTTTTTTTTTTTTTTTTTTTTTTTTGGTGATTAGGCTGCATAGGTGAATCAGCATCCTGGGACTGCATGAAAAAAAATGGTACAATTTTTGTAGGATTTCTATGTTATATTCTTATATATTTTATAGAAATTTAGTAGTTATACATCTGAAACTTTTTTCATTTGTCTAAAAGTGATGCATATTCAAACATCTAAGATTTTGAACTTCTCCGGTAATTAATAACACAGCTAGTTTCTTCAGAAAAAAAAAAAATTGCATTCATTAAAAATAAAAAAATATCTTGCTGCACAAATAATATAGATAAAGTATAATAAAAAATATCAAAACAAACTCTTAGTTAAAATATAAAATTCATCGTTGCTATTTTTCAGTATGTATTTGTAACTGGACAATTCATTCAACAATTTTTACGAAATACTGTTGTATAAATGTGAATATATTCAGGGTAATAAAATCTCACTAATTTAGCTCATCACTACTTTCTAGCCTAAGAATTAACCATTGTTTGTTTCCTATGTAAACTTGTACAGTTCTATATATTCCGTAATCCGTATCGGTATTGTTGTGGATATACAACAAAGTCTTTCAACCAGTTTATCTCCATTTTAACATGTGTCATAGCATCATTGTTTTCTATGGTATTATAACTTTAAATACATGTGGTTGACATAAAAAATAAAATGAAATAAAAAAAACACATGTGAAACCATATATATTTTCATAAGATATTTAACGTATATGAAATTTCTGTGATTTATGAAGGGCTATTTATGGTCAGTGACGGAACCAAGGGGCTAGGTGGGCTCCTCTTACGCATAATTAAATTCTTAATGATTTTTTTTAACCAAAAAAATTATTAACCTTGATGATTTCTATTTTGACCTTCGTAAAATTTAGAAATATATATATTTTTATATGATTTAGATATTAATGAATTATATAATAAATGATAGTAATTTTTTTTTAAATTGAGAATGACATAATTTAAATTTTATATTTTAAAATATTTTTAAAATAATTATTATATTTTTAATTAATAAGTCTTAGAATGAAGAAAAAATTTACATTGATCTACCGTCTCGGCCTAAAAAAATTAAAATTTCCTTGCGTCCATATATAGTATCTTCTTTTGATAAAAATAAAAAAAAAGTTATCTTCTTGAAACATCACAATCTTGTAATGTGAAATCAGAACTTGTACATTGCATCGCCACAAATAAAGTCAAGTGTTTCTTGCAAAGGAGTTTCGTGATGCACATTTCGCAGTTTATCTTTATTAAAATGCAAATCTGGCATGCTTTAGGTTCACATAGAGATGGAGAGAAAACCGGTTCCCGTACACGTTCTTTCTTGGACTGACAAGTGGTGTGGTCATTTTACACAGTGGATCGATGGATGTTGTTTTCAGCATTAGCCAAATTATCCACACTTATGCTTTTGCGGTGGATATGGGGTATACGTCTTGGATTAGATGTATTAATGTGAACATGAAAGTTTTTTTGTGTGCGCCCCTTGATAACTGCTGAAGTCTCTTTGGCTGATTCGTTAGGTGCTGCAATTAATTCGGCAAACAGAGATAATGGAATGGAAGGGTGTCTGATCAATTAGAATGGAAATTACATCTTGCTTGTGTGTAACAAATCTCTATAGCCGATACCTTTGTTATTATTATTACTGTCTAAATCACTGGTATCTAAAGCCAATTAAATTATAAATAATTTTATTCAATTTAGACATAATCATAGTGATGATTGTAAAATTTTTTCAACAACTAATTTAATATGATTATATACATCAAAATTTAAATTTAAAATATCATTTAAATAAAAATAATTCATTTTCAATTGATTCCAATTTGACAAACTTAAATAGAGTATAATGAATCAAATACATTACTGATAGATAACATTGCACATACTGTAATATTTCCTATTGCTTATTAGGTGATAGATAACATTGCACATACTGTAATATTTCCTATTGCTTATTAGGTGAGATACCGCTGTTACCTTTGTTATTTTAGCAACACTTAATATATTTATTGTTTCAAGTATGATTGTTTTCCTAATGATATTTTTACATATTGTTTCATGCAGGACCAGGTTGATTTTATTTTCATTGTACTTAAAATGTGACTAAACATGCATGGCCTCCGCCAAAATAGATCTTTTCCTTTAATTTGCAATGTTGACGCAATTACCGATTAGAGATCGTCACTTCGACTTGAATTTGTGCCCAATCTCGTAAAACTGCTGCCCTTTTTGTGGGAGTTTCAATGGAGATGCCGATCATTTGTTGTTCCAATGCATTTTCACTCAGTAACTCTGAAATTTTTTCTTCAAATGGTGAGAGACTTTTTGCATCATTTAGTATAGCAATTACCAAATAATTTTTCCCCTCACAAATAAAATAAATAAAATATCTTATATATATATAAGCAAAGTTAAAAATAAATGCAGGTAGATAGTTTTAAAAAATATGATTTTAATACACAGAAAAAAAACAACAAAAGACAATAATTGAAATTAGTCAAAGAAATAAAATTAAAATATTGTGATACTGAAAAAAAAAATTAAAGACATAAAGAGAGAGAAGTGGGTTTTGAAAATTTTAAAGAGATAAAAAGAGAGAGAAGTGGGTTTTAGTTTTCTTTTTTGAGTGTGTTATGTAAACATAAATTTTATAAAATTTTATGGAAGTTATTTATAAATTTAAATTATGTGTGTTTGACTCATATGAACATTTTGTATCATTTGCAATTTTAAATTTATGAAATTGATTATATCTATATTAAATTCTAACAAATTAAAATGGTTGAAATTTTTAAATAATTAAAATATCTCTCATCGTTATTTATTTATTTGTTACCAAATACAATGGCGGGAGATAATATGAGACTCAAACTCGGATCCGCTATTTAGATTAGGATTCATTGGCCATTGTTTTAATGATTTTTAGGGATAGCAAGCAAAGCAATTCTTGTTCTGAAATGGTGTCTCCAATACTAAATATTTTCATCAATTTGCATCAACCAGGAAAAAGAAAAACCTAATCAAGCAACTTCAAGATGAACATGGCATGTGGGACACTTGGGAGAGTGGACTTGGGGATCATATTTCTAATTATTTTAAAAAATTATTCACTTCTAGGGCTATATGGGAGATATCATTTTTGATAAAGTTCAGAGCAAGATCACGAGGGAGCAAAATGAAAATCTAATTCGTCCTTTTTGTTCAGAGGAAGTTAAGGCCGCAATTTTTTCCATGCTCTCGGATAAATCCTAAATTTTATTAGAGTTTTTAGAATGTGGTAGGTCCTGATGTGTCTAGTATGTGCTTGGAGTGTCTAAATAATGGTATGTTTCCAACCCATCTTAATTCCACTTTAATTTTTTTGATTCCGACAAAAAAGAATCCTGACTGTGTTACTGACCTATGCCCTATTACATTATGCAATGTTTTATACAAGATAATGGCCAAGATGCTAGCAAATAAATTGAAGGTGGTTCTCGATGATGTGATTTCTACAACACAAAGTGCTTTCATTCCAAATCAATTAATTACCAATAATATTATAGTTTCTTTTGAGATTGGGCACTACTGGAAAAGGAAAAAAAAAGAAGGTAATCATGGTTTGGTAGCTCTTAAGATTGATATGTCTAAGGCCTACGATTGTATTAAATGGGATTTCTTGAGACAAATGATGATTAGGCTTGGTTTTAATGAGAAATGGGCCCATTTGATAATGCTATGTGTCTCCACGGTTCAGTATTCTATTGTTCATAATGGATTGGAAGTGGGCCCTATTATTCCCCAAAGAGGATTAAGGCAAGGATATCCCCTCTCACCTTGTCTCTTCATTATTTATGGAGAAGGGTTATCAATTTTACTATAAGATTTTGAAGCTAGAGGCTATATTCATAGCTATAAAATTTCTTGAAATGCTCCTGTCATGTCTCACTTATTCTTCACTGATGATAATTTTTTATTCTTTAAAGTACATATTGAAGAGACTCAGCGTGTTAAAAAGTATTTACAGCCTATGAAAGGGCTTTTGGTCAAATGATTAATTTTCAGAAGTCTAACATCTTATTTAGTATAAGTACTTATCTTGAGTTAGAAGAGGTTATTTATTCGTTGCTTAATATTTTAAAGACTAATAATCATGGTCACTATCTTAGTCTCCCTTCTTTAATGGGCAGACATAAAAAAGAAGTGTTTTCTTTTATTGAAGCTAAGATCAAGCAGCATTTGGAAAAGAAGTTGTTGTCAAGAGCATAAAAAGAGATATTGCTTAAACATGTAGTGTGACACCTGTTAAGGTTGCCAAGCATACATTGTATGCATATGACTAATACATAATATCTTCATCAATGTCTTAACTTTAGTTCACATGTCAATATATACATCACCTATATATATATATATATATATATATATTGCTTAAACATGTAGTGTGACACCTGTTAAGGATGCCAAGCATACATTGTATGCATATGACTAATACATAATATCTCCATCAATGTCTTAACTTTAGTTCACATGTCAATATATACATCACCTATATATATATATATATATATATATATATATTACACACAAAAGGAGCTTACAACATTAAGTAGCTCACATCTCCCCTCATGTCAAACATATACAATACATTAACCTTAATACAACATAATAAAATTTATTAAGCATGTCATGCTCAAAAACCTGAGGACGACCCCTTTACTGAACTACCTAACACAATGTTAGTGTAATTGATGCAAAGATTTCTTTAGGATAGATTATAGTCCTTTTAATCCTGAAAAATATTGCAAAGGAGTGAGCCTGCAACTCAGCAAATGAATAACATGATATTCTATAAAAAATAACACATTCAAACATATAGTACTATCAATTATTAATCCATTCAATGTTTAACTATAATTTATAGTATGTACATAGTCATAGAAGTATATTATGTATTTTTAGCCTTTATACGGCTTATTAAAGGGATTTCATAATGCACACAACATTGCCATAATCATAGTGTTTTCTCTTGGAAAATAATGAACTTATAGTATGTACAAAATCGTAATAGCATAGTATTTTTTGGACAACAATGTACTTATGAATTATGTGTAATTCAATTTTTTTATTCATGGATTCCTATATGCACACAGCCTGCCATTATTTGGTACCAAATATATTTTTAGACTTATTATTGCATTTCAAAGGGATTCCATATCGCATACAACCTTGCCTCTTTCACAAGTAGCATTGTGTCCGTATATTTATCCATTCATATTTCATACATTTACATATACATTAATAGTTTACCACACTATCACAGCACTCTATTTAACTTATTATCAATTAAATACATCATAATCACTCCATAAAGCCAATTAATATCTTCCCCATAATATACAAAAATAATAATAATATACCATAAATATATCAAAATATACCATATTTCAACATGGCAGAATTGATAGTGTAAATTCAAAAAAATGTACAAAAAATTCCACGTTATGAATATCAAAGCCATATTCTCTAGATCAATAGTATTATAAGTCTATATTAATTTATAGCTCATTTCACATTAATTGGATATATATAGAAGGAGAAACATTAAAAATATTCCACCATGGTCAATCTATCATCAAAGACTAAGCTACATAAAATATTGGCAAAAATTAGCCATCAAAATAAAAAATCAAGCTTCCTCTACTTCTATCAATTTTGTAGATAACATCTTAAAGTTTTCATAGGAATAAATGACATCCCATTTGGAGTTATAAAACTTCAGATATAGCGTCAACAAGTATTCTGTTCTTACCTAAACAGGACACCCAAATTTAGCAATCATTATTCATATATACAATCTCATTCATATGGGAAGTCTAATATGAAGTATAATCAATCATCATCAAAATAATTAAATGTTAGCAACTATCAATTAGAACACATATATTTTTCTTATCCAACCAGTTTAACAAATAAATTTATAATTATTTATTTTAAGTGTTATATTCACATAGAACATTAAGTTATTCACTTACCTTTATTGCTTCCTTCCTTTTACTTATATTTATTCATATAACCACTTCATTTCCATTTGATTTAGCTAAAATAGATCATGATTCACTTATTTTTTTAAACATCCAAAAATAATAGGACCTCATCTAGCATGATAACATTATTGACCTACCTAAACTTATGAATCTGCCAACTATAACAGATTTAATAAGGTGAATTTAAAAATTTACCATTAATTATATACAATATATCTCAAAATGAAACTTTCTAGATTATTAACCATGTGTGTCTAGAGTAATTTAAAATTGATTTTGCTTCAATTGGAGGTGTATACAGGAAGAAATCTATGAAACAATCCACGTTACCGACTAGCTATAGAATATGAGTAGTAAACTGTTTCCTTTTATTAAACTAGTAAAGATTCTAAATCAAATTGAGCTAAAGGAGGAATAGTTTTAGATAACTTTTGGATGTTTTCATATCATCAAAGAATACTTAATTTTAAGCTTACTAGCTCAAGATATTATCAAAATAATAAAATTGAAAAACCATATCCTTAGAACCCGAATTTTACATCTTCAAATAACTCAATTCAACAAAAATATTAAAATTACTTACCCAATCAATCACTTGAGCACTTAGGGATGATGATTAATGGAATGAAATGATTTTAAACCTTTAAAATTGGCTTGCAGAATTTAGCTCTTTTTTTTTTTAAGAAGACAATCTTTTCTTCCTTCCTTCTTCCCTTTTATATTCAGATGGCAACCCTTTTTTTTCTTTGTCCAAATCTTATCTTCTCCTATAATCCACTTCTTCTTATCTTTTTTTAACCAATAAAATATTTCCACAGATGTTAATTCTAGCCAAATCTTTGTATATATACATATATATATATTTATTTTTTTAATTAACTTAACCAATTTAAGTTACACACACACACACACCATTAATCAATGTAAATTCTTAACTTTCTAATTCTAGTTATGGATTTAATTATAACATTTATATTCTTCTCTTATTTAATATTGGAATTATTATCACACATATCTCATGCATTTCTCATGTCTATATGTTATGCAAATAAATGCAATGCATTCAGTGGGTGTTACACATAGCCCAAGCAATTCCAACTTACACTATGAGCATTTTTTTATTCCTCTTAACCTGTGTGAACCTTTGGAGAGCATGATGAATTCATATTAGTGGGGGAGTGGTGATAGGGAGAATCATAGGATTAGATGGATGAGTTGGCGTAGAATGAGTGTTCATAAATTTAATGAAGGCGTTGGGTTCCTTCAGTTGCAAGAGTTTAGTGTTGCTTTATTATGCAAGCAAGGGTAGAGGTATTGAATTTCCAAATTCTTTAGTGGCTTGTGTGTATAAAGCTAGGTACTACCTAAATGAATCCTTTCTTAATGATAAAATTGGTTCAAACCCTAGTTATGTGTGGAGAAGCGTTCTAGTTGGGCAGTTATTATTAAAGGAGGGTGTGGTTCAAAGAGTTAGTTTGGGTCATAGTATTAATATTTGGAATTCCCCTTAGTTGTCAAATTTTACAAATCCTTATGTTGAGATTGTAATTGTCTTAAGTTTAACTAATGCTAGTGTTCACAGTTTAAGGCAGGTGGAGGAAGGAAAATGGGATGAGGATTTAATTAGAGACATTTTCAATCCTAGGGATGTAGATTTGATCTTATGTATCCCTTCAAGTATAGAGTAGAAAAAGGATGTATGGGGTTGGAAGCTTGATTGTAAGGGAAATATTATTAATTAAGCTCACAAAAATTACTGGATGGACTAAATTGAAATAATTAAGTTATTATTAAACTAAGCAATATCTTTTACACCACTATAACACAATGGACCCACACATTTATTAATGTTTGACATGCACTCTCACATGACCCACACATACTTTGATTTTAACTTTCATGCACCCCCCCCCCACACACACACACAAACTCACTCATATTATAATATTTCTCTTACACTCTTACATAACACTCATATACAATAACCACACACACCCACTAATGAAGCTAACATATCACTTGTATATAGTTGTACTAGGTTAGTGTTGGAGGCTTAAAAAACCTTTGTGGTTGGTGATGATGCCAACTTTGCTAACTTGTCCATTATTAACTTCAACTTTAACTTGCCAACTTATTGGATAATTCTAGAGCTATCTATTTTGTTGTAGATTGTGCTAGAAGTATTTAGAGCTAAAGAGGCAGTGATGATGCTTAACATTCCCCCTCAGAATCGACTCTCTATGTCTTTAATTTTTGGAACTCCATGTCCATCTTGATTATCATATCTTATTCCTCTTTTGTATGTTGATTCTTTTGCTCCTTGATAATCACATTGTATCATTGTGTTTATTCCTCCATTTACTGCTCTAGAAATTGTTTATGTATCCTTTGAATTTTTTCTCAATATTTTCTTCACCTAATGTCATGTCAGTGTCTTTCTCTCTTTGATTTGACTTTTGTTCTTCTTGTATTACTTTTATTTCCTTTTCTTGATCTTCCTTTTGCATCAAAGCTTCATCTTCAAATTCTTCATCATTTAAAGACCACAAGAGCTCATTTATTACTGTAGGACTCTTATGTTTCTCTTCTAGTTTCTCCCCTATATTGTGCACTATCTCACTCTTTTTGTTGTATTCAACTTCTTCAATATCTTGATTCTCCATGACCACACTTGGAGATATCTTTTCAACTTTAGCACTTGAACTCGTTTGTTCCTAAATTTTTTCCTCTAATGGAACACTTTCAAATAAGTTTAAGTCCATCATATCCAACTTTTTTCACTTTTAAATGATTCTTTAAAATACTCTAATATGGTAGTTGTTGCTAGCACATCCCATTCGTTCTCACTATCATAAGCCTCCATGAACTCATTTGAATCATTTTTTACCTACTCTTTAATTGCATATGATGCTTGAATGTAGAAGTCCCATTTTGCTTCACTTTGAACTTAAGGTTAGGTTGATGTTATAGCATTTCCTTTGGCTCTTCTATATTGACATTCTCTAGCATAATGACCTCTCTTGCCATAATTATAGCATTCCATAACTTGTTGGCAGTATATTCTATCTTGTGTCTTGTTGGTTTCGACATTATTGAGCTCCTTTTGAACATTGACTTTGGCCTTTCCACTTTCTTTCATTTCTATCTTCCACTGAATCAGTCTTATCATCTCCATTGAACTTTCTAGAATTGCAATCTCTAGGATGACCTCTTATATATTTTCTAAATAGTGCTTCTTCATTCATCTCACTCTTTAAAAAAATGCTAGCCATTTGTTTAACTAACATCTCTTGATTGGCTAACAAATTCTCCAACTCATTTAGTGTGGGTGGTTTAGGCCAAACTTGAACAATAGTACTAAATCCCCTATATTCTAGCGTAATTCCATAAATAATAAACCTTTTTATCCTATCTTCACTAATTTTTGATGCAGAATCTAATTCTGAATTTTCTCGACACAAAGACTTAACTTTTGTAAAATACTGATTAATTGACATCTCCCCTTGCTTAATAAACATTAGCTCCATTTCTAAATTTTATAACCTCATCTTATTTTTCTTAGAAAACCATGAAGCTAAAATATCTAAAACTTCTTTAGGTGTGGGACGTACCTAATATGTTCTAACATTTATTATTAAATCGATACTTTGATTTTGAACATCACCTTCCTTGACTTTCCACCTCTTCAAGGTATTTGCATCCACTTTTGGAGGCGACATACTCTCGCTTCCGCTAACTACCTCCCACAAATCTTGACATTAGAGATACCACTCCAAACATGTTGACCATGTACTATAGTTATAATTGTTTAACTTCTTTATATTACACACTCTGAGGTCCATCTCATGACTTGGGACTTCTCTTAACCAAGCAAGCAATCGACTTCACGGTACCTCTGAACTGTGTATGAGATAGTTACCCCTTAGGACACTTCAGTGTACGCCTCCCAATTGTCTTATACCAGGGGCCTCCGATCGTCCCGCTCTGACATCACTTGTTAATTAAGCTCACAAAAATGATAGATGAACTAAATTGAAATGATTCAATTATTATTACACTAAATAATATATTTTACACCACTAGAACACAACAGACTCACACCTTTATTAATATCTCACATGCACTCTCATATGTCCTCACATGACCCACACTATTTGTTTTTAACTCTCAGGCACCCCACACACACACACACACTCATATTATAATATTTCTCTTACACTCTCACATAACACTCGCATATAACAACCACATATGCCCATTAATAAAACTAACATATCACACATATATATTTGTACTAGGTCGGTGTTGGAGGCTTAAAGAACCTTCTTAATTGGCGATGATGCCAACTTTGCCAACTTGCACATTATAAACTTCAACTTGCCAACTTGTTGGATAATTTTAAAGCTGTCTATTTTATTATAGATTATGCTAGAAGTTTATAGAGCTAGAGAGTTGGTGATGATGCTTAACAAGTATATGATTAAAAGTGGGTATAGAGCTTTAATGGCTTCTCATGATTTATCTATACATTAGTAAGGATTCTTGGCATAAGTTATGGTCTTTTAATATTCCCCCCTAAAATTCTCAACTTACTTTGGCATTTGTGTTCTAATTTTTTACCTATTTTAATTGCCTTGAAACAAAGGCATATGGATGTGAATGTGTTTTGTAACTTTTGCAACAACAATATTGAGGATGCTCTCCATGTGTTTGTTAAATGTTCTTTTGTTATGAGTGTGTGGAGAATTAATTTTATAGGGATTCATTCTTGTGAGGTTTTGACTTTTACTCAGTGGTGGGACCATTTCATGTTACATCGTCAAATTCATGATGTGGAATCCACGACTTTAATTCTTTGGGCTCTGTGGGGTGCACGTAATGATTTGGTTTAGAAGGGGGTTAGGAAGTCTACTGACATAGCAGAAGAGTGATAAATAGGGAATTAGCATTTGTTGAATCATGCATGACTACCAAACACTAATCTTTTATAACCTGTTGATTTACGCATAAATGCCAGGAAATAGGCATCCAAAAATTCGTTGATTCACAAGAATACCAAATTTAGGAAAATCATAATTTTGAATAATCAATTCAAAAAAAAAATCCCTATACAACCCTAAAACTTACATATTTATAGGGTGATACAAACCCACCAACCTTAATTTTTTATTTAGAAAAATAAAAATAAAGACAATTCTAGCCAAGGTAGGATATCAAATCCCTAACAATATAGGAAAGTCAATTTCTAATCAATACTAAATTAAAAAAATAAAAATTAAATCCTAAATAAAAATTAAATCCTAATAATGAATTTTATATCTAATATTTGACTTAAAATGCCTTGCATAAGCTAAAAAAGAATGCCACTTTTCATAAATAGACCAATTTTTAAAAACACGTAGATTCACTTTGAAAGGTAAAATGTAGCAATGCTAAAAAAAATTAATGGGTCAAAGTTAGCCACTAATGATATTATCCCTATAAGGAACTATCTTTGTTGTACTCAAATATTCTACACAATATAGACCCAACAGTAGCAAGTTGAGAAGCAAGAAGAGATAAAATCCACTCATCCATCTAGAAATTAAGCCTATAATTATAACCAACAAACCATTTAATTTCTGAATGAAGAGTAAAATAAATGGATTTTATGGGTGACCAAATAGAAGACCTGAAAAAATAATCTCGCCCAATGCCTGAAGGATATAAAAATTGATGACGAAGTATATCCATTGGATAATGATTAATAGAAATCAAGTTCCAAGCTGCTTTACTTAATATAGCATCATTAAGAACAAATAACTGCTTAATTCCCATTCCCCCCTCTTTAACTGGTAAGAAAACCAAATTCCAACAAATTGTAACTAATTTTCATTCATCAATCGAGCAAGACCATAGAAAGTTTTGCATGCAATGTTCCATCAAACGAATAAGAGACTGAGGCCACTTATAAATAGCAAAAGAATGTAGTAAAGAACTGGTAATAACATATTGAATCAAGGTAAGCCTTCCTGACATTGAAAGAGAAGAACCCTTCCACTTGGAAAATTTACTGCAAATTTTATTTGCCAAAGGCTGCAACCATTACTTTTTTGGAGCTCCAACAAAAAAAGTAACACCCGAATAATTAAATGGTAAAGATGAGTTTTTCATACTTGAAAAAGCTTGAAACTTGGAGATCCATCTATCATTAACACCTGAACCATAAAAAGCTTCAGACTTTGACCAGTTCACCACCTAACCAGAAATTTGAGCATAAACATTAAAAGCCTATGAAATTGCTCTCATGTTTGTAAGAGAAGCTTTCCTAAAAAGAAGAACATCATTTGCATAAAGAAAAAGAATGGGAAAAATAGTATCCTTTGTATAACTCATAGGTTGAATATTTCCTAATGAAACTTTGAGAGAAAGCCATCTGCTAAGAAAATCCTCAACTAAACAAAATAATAAAGGAGATAGGGTCCCCTTGGTGAACTCCTCTAGAACATGAAAAATATCCTATGAGATTACCATTAATCATAATTGACAAATGATCATAAGAAAATAAGCTGAGAATCCAATCTCGAAATTGAAGAGAAAAACTAAAATCCTTAAGCATATCCAACAAAAAATTCTAAAAGAGTATTAAATGCCTTACGAATATCAATTTTCATTGCCAAATTACCATAAAAACAAGTCTTCTAGGGAAGGTTAATTCCTTCAGAAGCACTAGTAATAGAATAAAAGATATTTCTATGTTTTAAGAAACCAAATTGCTAATAAGAAATAATTCTAGTTACAATGAGAGATAAACAATCTGCCAAAATCCTAGAAACAATTTTGATAGTAAAATTACTCAGAACAATTGACCTAAATTATTCTATAGCATTAGCATTGGAAATTTTAGGAATAAGAACTATGATACTAGAATTAATACTTGGTGTTACCACTCCTGTTGTAAAGAAGCTCTACATCATAGCACACACATCTGTCTTAATCACATCCAACAAAACCTTATAAAAAAGTGAGAAAAGCCATCTAACCTAGGAGCACTATAGGCATTTATATGGAACACAGTTTCTGTAATCTCTTCAATTAAAGGGCATTTACTAAGAGATGAATTATTATCCATAGAAACAAAGGAAGGAATCACAGATTGAATCAAACTTGAATTGGGAAAGATGGATGAATTTGCCTTGAAAAGTTACTGATAATAATAT
This sequence comes from Mallotus nudiflorus, assembly GCA_947683625.1. Classification (NCBI taxonomy): domain Eukaryota; kingdom Viridiplantae; phylum Streptophyta; class Magnoliopsida; order Malpighiales; family Euphorbiaceae; genus Mallotus; species Mallotus nudiflorus. The sequence goes on along the minus strand of CANTUR010001767.1, from coordinate 44,915 downwards.
AGAATATGCTTAGTAATAAGATCCTTATCATCTATAATTGAGCTATCAATTTGATAAATACCTCTTCTAGATTTCTTTCTAGCAAACTGCTAATGAAAGAAAGCAGTATTATGATCCCTAGCTTCTAACTATTTAATACGACTGCATTCTTTAAAAAATATTTCGCTTTGCTTAAGAGACTTCTCCAGAGCAGCATGAGCCTCAATTTCCTACTTATGATGTTCTTTAGTAGCCCCATGCAAAGAAATATCATTTTGAATCTCTTGCAAAAGAGAAGAAGCTCTAAATATATTTTCATCCAAATGACAAAAAACATCATAGTTCTAATATCTCAAAGCCACCCGAAGCCTTTTAAATTTTACACCTAAAATTTACATGGGAGAAAGAGAATCAATGGGAGCTGACCAAGAATGGGAAATAAAATCTTGAGGGTCCGGGTGAGTGAACCATATAGCCTGAAATTGAAAATGAGAAATCACCCTATCATTAGCATAAAAATGCAAAAGCAATGGAGTATGATCTGAATTATGCCTAGGAAGCACTGAATAAGAAATCCCATTCCATTAATTAAAAAAATCCAAGTTACCCATGGCTCTATCTAAATGACAATCAAGTCTATTAGACCTTAATCTACCATTACTCCAAGTATAATTTGCTCTAGATGAAGGAATATTACATAGAGAACAATGAACCATAAAACTTCAGAAATACATACAAGAAATAGTAGAAGGAGTTCTACTTGTTTTCTCATACGCACCAAGAACAACATTAAAATCCCCAATAACACATCAACTAGAAGGATTGGAAAAATTACAAAGTTTAGCTCATAATCTCCTACGTCGGTCACTCCAAATGCTATTATAAATAAAAGAAATTATTTGCAAAACATTAGCACAAGAAACATCTATTGTACTATGCTAGTCATGCACATGTAAAAAAGATGGAGAAGATAACCCATGTCTACCAAAAACCCAAATAGAAGGTAGATTAACATTGTCAGTATATATTAAAAATAGATTCATTAGATCCCAAAAAGACTGAGGAATATAAGAAAACAAAACTAAAGGCTCCACTAAACATACCAAATATGGAGAATGAAGATGATAAAAAGAAAGCAAGAATCTTTGTGCTGTAGAGTTACCAATACCTTGGTAATTCCAAAATAAAATCTTCATAAATCAAGTCTTTTAGATTTCTTAGCTACTCTTTTAGTCAGAGTAACTTTTTGCTTAACTACCTTGGGAGAATATTATTTTCTTTGTACTATTTACCATTGGCCTTCCACTTTGGCATCGTCAGCCCATGAATCCTTATTTGTATGCTCTAAAAAAATCTATCTGAGCTAAATCAACATCTTTTGTATGAATATCCTCATTATCAGATAAAGGCTCCTCATAATCATCATCATTATATTTCTTTGAATTATCATCATCAGATTTTTCCTCTATAACCCCATTTTGCATAATATCCTAATGTGACACTACTGAATCATTAACATCCTTAATAAGGGCAATAGAATTAACACCCAAATCCCTACCCATTGACGTGTTATCTTGATCTTGAGCTGTAACATATGGTTCCCTTGCTTGATCTGAATCATTAGCAATGTTGCACAGCTAATGAAAAACCTTACTGATTAGAATAAAATCCTTTAGTTTCTAGCTTTTGTTAGGTTTCTCCTTCTCCACCCGAGGTATATCCTTAGAAGCATGTTTATTATGTTTGAATTCATGGGATGTATATTCGACACTAGAGCAAGTATTACAATACGAAGGAAGATTTTCATAAACAATTTTTATAAAAAAGTTCTTACCAATCCTTTCAACCAAAAGATTTTTGGGCAATTTAATTGATAAATCCATATGAATCAACATCTTAGCATAATGACCGAACTCTCCATTAATGGTGCAGTGTTAAATATTAAAGGCACACTAATACCCTTAACAATGGATATGAGAATGTAAGGATGCCAGTATTCCCATGGCAAGCAATAAAAATGGACCCAAACTTGTGCATTAGTTGATTTTTGATATGTAAGATCAAAGTCAGGAGACCAGGGCTATAAATGCAAGATACCAGGCTTCAAGGAAATAGGATTGCGACTCCAAACTAAACTCTTATCTTCACTTGATTTTAGTATAACATGATAATAACTTTATCCCAATGAAATAAATTTCCAATCATTAGAAAGACCCCAAAATATATTGAGTTTTTTCTTAAGATCAGTTAGTTTCCATGGGAGCTCTCCTTTGGCTAAGATTATACTCATAATCAACGCATGTTTGCAAATATTAATTTACTATTCATAAATTTTTTGATCAATTTGGATGGCTATGAACCCGCCTTTATTGGTGGCAATAGATTCTTTAGAAGATAGCATTATTTTAATTGATCTTACAATAATGGTAGCATAGGAAAAACTTTTAGGTGACTGAATTGCTAATGATGGGGGCATTGTCTTGGATATGGGAGCAAACATGTCACTATGACTTAAATAAGCTATGCCAGAGATAGAGATACCAGGCTAGCCTAATGGCAGTGTTGATGAATGCAAAAGAAAAATAGGAAATGGGAAGGTCAAGGACTCTAAAAAATACAGAGAAAACTAACTGCCATAACTACCTCTTCTTCTAACCCCCACATTTCATACGAGGCAAACTTAACTGTAACTCAAAATATAAAAATTAAAAAGGGTGGGTGGCTACCTTGACCACTCTAGTGATTAATAATAATAAAGGAGATCAATCTATAACAACCTTTAAATTAGCTATTCTAAAAAAAATTAAATTGACTAATAGAGAGGTATTCTCACTTTTAAGTTTGAATTTTGATGTATATAATGCATTAAATTAATTGTTATAATATTTTTATTGCTCTTATAATTTTATTTGGATTGAATCAAACTAATTAAAATTTAATAAATTTTAGATTCAAAGTCGTTGGGAAAAAAAGGAAACCGATGCAAATTGAAGCTAAATTTGCATATAGTAATTAATTGTAAAGGTTTATAAGATGTTAATTTTTGAAAAGAATTATTGATTCCCCACATATATATTCCTATTTAAATAAGCTCTTCATATTCCTAAACAGGGTTGCTTATAAAGGAAGGACGTCGAAGACAAATAGGAAAAGGGTTCTAATCAGGAGACTCTCGAACAAGAAGAAATACTCTCCTAATTGGCATAGGACTTCTATCAAAGAGGAATCCTATTCCTCTCAGGTTTGAACATCACTATTCCTATAAATGTGACCCCATATCCTTAATTCTCATTCATTTTATTCTCTCAATATTCTCGTTATTCTCCTTCTCTCTCTAAATTCTCTCTCTATACATTTTGACTTAGGCATTGGAGGGCTTATGGGGATCCTCCTCACCTCTCACCTTACCCTTTATTGATCACTTGCAGGGTATAAGCTCAACAGTTTTCGAAAATAAGTTATCAAATGGCGCCATTTGCGGCGACTCTTGGATAAAAGCCAATCGTGCATCTACCAAATCAAAACGCTAATATCATAAATTCCAGCCCACCACTAATCTCGACCATTGACACACACATAACCCCTTTACTCCCATTCCCCCAATCAATTTGTCATCACCGATAATATCGCCAGCCTTTGTTTTGCACGTTGGACCCTTATCTTAAATTACAGTGGTATGTACCTTCCGCTTGGAAACACTCAAGGGCACCCAACCTTTGGCACTGATCTTCCCTACTATGCTCCTCTCTAGCACCATCACAGACCTACACCTTCCATACCTTTTCTAAATCTACAAGAAACACTTGCCATAACCACACCTAATCTAAATATAATAACCCAAAGACTCAAACTCACCCTAACAAATAAGAAAGCAATAATACAAAACATTCAAACTCAGATGGCCTTGATGAAATAACAGATGAATGCCTCAATTCAAAGTGGCAACCTAAGATCAACTCATACAGAAGGCAATACTACATCTCCAAAAGTACCTGAAGCAAACAAGGAGAAGTATAAAACCCTAGAACAGAAATCTAGCTCAATAATCCCAACTCTTGACAATTCTAAGTTAACCTAAAAAGTTAAAAAAGTTATGCAAAAAGCTTATATGAGGCCATGGAAAGAGGATGAGTGCATGATGGAAGGAAGGATGCCTTTTGTAAGCAGGATAGTTCGGACAGAAATCCTAACCAAATTTAGAATGTCGTAACTAGATTAATATAACAGAACTGAAGATAAAATCAACCACATATCCTCCATCAGAATGAAAATGTTACTCTAGAACATGAATGACAGAATGATATGTAGAGTCTTCCCTAGTACACTTACCAAGAATGCTCAGAGATAGTTCCACCATCTCCCAGAGAATTCTATCACCTTTTTTGAAGATTTAGCTGAAAAATTCCAAACCTGGTTCATCACTATTGTCCCCCTAGCTAAAAATATTAACAACCTCTGGATGTGTCGGTAAGAGGTCAATGAGTCACTATAAAACTATTTGGATTAATTCAACAAGGTTAATTTGCAAATTGAAAACCTTGTTGACGAAGTAGCTATAGAAGCTTTAAAGAATGACACTTGGCTCAAAAAGCTCAAGGATAAGATAATGATAAAAGAGCTTAGAACTTTTACGGAGGTGATGCAGTGGTATTCAAAATGATAAAGATGGATGAAGATAGAAGGATGCGAAGGGAGGACGAGAAAACACTAGCTAACGTAGAAGAAAGATCAAAACCTAAGTGGCCAAGTTTTCCATGAACAAACTTAAAAAACCTAGTAGAAAGGTTTGAGAAGGAAGCTGAAAAATACATGAATTTAAATACCTCCAAATCTAGAATCCTCATGTGGGTTAGGCAGAATAGCATGGGAATTTCTCCAGCCAAAAGAATAAGCCTAAATAGGAGAGCCGTGTAGGACAAAAGGTATTACTGCCAATATCATCAAGATTACGAGCATAACACTGAGGCCTACCAAGAACTAAAGAATACTATAGAAAGATTATTGCAAAATGGAAAACTTGGCAACTTCATCAGCACATCCATAGGAACTAGGAATCAAGATGTGTAGGAACGGGATAGGCCAGAACTAAAGAAAGCCCTGAATGAACCAACTGGTGTCATCAACATGATTATTACAAGAGAGAACGTGGAAAAGAAGTCTAAAAGAATTTGTAGAGAAGAAGGGCATGCCCTTAAGAAAAGACAAACCATCATGTTTAGTCCAGAAGATAGGAATCACGTTCGACACCCCCACAATGACGCTCTGGTGGTGAGCACTTACATCAATAACTATCTGGTGAAGAGATTATTGATCAATGATGGAAGTGCCATCAATGCATTATCTTGGAATGCCTACAAAGCAATGGGAGGCTCGATCACTAACTTGAAGGCTATCCAAAATCCCATTACAAGCTTTTGTGGAGGAACCACACAACCAATGGGAATAGTAGAGCTAAGTTTGGAATTCAGAAATTAGGATACTAAAGAAAGAAAAGTCATTAAAGCCTAGTTCAATGTGGTAGATCTCCCACTAGCATACAATGACATCATAGGATGTCCAGTACTTTATGAAATTGATGCAGTCACGAGTATCCGACATCTGACCATGAAGATTCTTATCGAAGGTAAAGTCATAACCATTCGTGGAGATTAACACATGGCCAAGCAATGCTACCAAATGGCAGTCAAACCTCAGACAGAAGCATTCCCCCTAGAATCCTATGGAGTAGAGAAATAGGGAAGCAACCCTGAGCCAGTTGACAAGGTCCAGACATTACAGATTGTTGATAGGAAAATGGTAAGGTTCCATAATGAGCTTGACAGTGAAACTAAGCAGAGGATAAGTGAGGTCCTCATTAAACACTCAAAAGACATTACCTTTTAACCATTTGAGATTATTGGGGTAGACCCTCGAATTGCCTCATATAGCCTAAACATTAAACTAAGGGCAAAGCTAGTTGTCTAAAAGAAGAGGACCTTCACATATGAGAGGCAAAAGATAATCGTTAAAGAAATAAGAAAATTATTAGAAGCTGGATTTATCAAAGAAGTCAGTCACCCAGAATGGGTAGCCAACATGGTGATAGTAAAGAAGTCCAATTAGGAAATATATAATGTGTGTAGATTACATTAACCTTAACAAAGCATGCCCAAAGGATAGCTACCCATTGCCAATAATAGACCAACTTGTAGACTCCATCGCCTATCACAGTATGTATAGCTTCATGGACACAACACAATGGTATCACCAGATATTGATGAAGGAAGAAGATCAAGAAAAACATCCTTCATCATGCATGAAGGCCTTTATAGTTATAAAGTAATGCCCTTTGGGTTGAAGAACACCGAAGCGACTTATCAAAGGATGATGAACCATATACTCTGGGACCAAATCAGAAAAAAATGTTGAAGTATACATGGATGACATCATTATTCAGAGTAAGAATGTGGGGCAACATCTCGCTAACCTTGACTAAATCCTCCAATTACTAAGCCAACACTAAATCAAGCTAAACCCATAGAAGTGCATCTTTGGGGTAAAGGCAAGCAAGTTCCTAGGATTCATGATATTGCATAAAGGGATTGAAGCCAACCCAAAAAAGATGGAAGCCATTCTCAATATGAAAGCTCTAAAGACCATCCACGAGCTACACAAGTTGAATGATAGGATCACAGCTTTGGGGTGTTTCATCTCTTGTTCAGCCAAACGATGCCTACCATAATTTTGAGCCTTAAAAAATTCCAAGAAATTTGTTTGGACTGAAGATTGCCAGACAACCTTTGAAGATATCAAAAAATTCATATCCTTACCACCCCTACTCAGCATGCCAGTCCCTAAGGAAACACTGTACTTATACCTTTCTATTGACCGAGAGTCAATATCTTTGGTACTCATAAGGGAGGAAAGAAGTTAGCAAAGACCAGTATACTATGTCAGTAAAGTTCTCTAAGGATTAGAGATTCAGTATCCAACACTAGATAAATTAGCCATGGTTGTTATCCACACATCCCAAAAACTCAGTCACTATTTCCAAGCCCATTCCATCATTATAAGATCTAGCTTCACCTTAAGAAAAATATTATAAAGGCCTGAAACATATGGCAGATTAGTTCAATGGTCAATATTGCTTGGAGAACTTGATATCGATTATGAGCTACGACAATAAGTGAAAGCTCAGGCCTTGGCAAACTTTATACAAAAAATGACACTGGAAGACCTTGCTCCTTCCAAGAGACCAGAATAGTAGCTCTAGCATCATCCACCCAAGGTTCTGATGTAGGCATTATTCTTAAAGGGCTAAACAAATTCTTTATCAAATATGCCATCTGGAAAGAATATAATGCCAATAATAATGTAGCAAAATATGAAGCACTCATTAGAAGGCTAAAGTTAGTTGCAAAAGTCAAAGTTGAGTATCTCCAGATACACTTGGATGCTTAACTAGTGGTGAACCAAGTTAAAGGGACATTCCAAATAAAAGATCTAAGCATTGCTATATATGTTGAAAAATTTAGGCAGCTCCTAAAGAAGCTTGAGCAAGAGAGGGGGATAGTGGGAAATCATCCAAATCCCCAAAAATGAAAATATGGAGGCAAAGTTATTAGCCAAGTTAGCAGCTGAGGACAATTAGACATTCATAGGACTTGAGCTCACTAAAGCTCTAATAAAACCAAGCACCAAGGATCCCGAGATCATGGATGTATGGGAAGCCCCAGAATGGATGAAATTGATTATTCAATATTTGGAAAGTGGGACACTTCTAGAAGAAAAACTAAAAGCTCGAAAGTTGAAGATAAAAGTTGCACACTACTCCATTTGCCATAGAGAACTCTACCAAAGATCCCTTTCACATCCATGGTCTAAATACATATCTTAAGAGGAAGGGAACTATGTACTCAAGGAAATTCATGAAGGAATTTATGGAGCACATGAATCTCATCATTCATTAACTAGAAAAGCATTGCTACAAGGATATTACTGGCCCCACCATGTCCCGAGATGCTAAAAAACTGACTCAAGAGTGCTACAAGTGTCAGTAGTTTACCTACCTCAGCCATAAGCCCTCCAATCCTCAACATCTAATTGGGAGCCTTAGCCTTTTGCCATATGGGGGATGGACATCCTGGGTCCCTTCCCCACCTCAACATCCTAGAAGAAATTTCTAATTGTGGCCATAGACCATTTCACCAAATGGATAGAAATGGAAGATGTATCGACCATCATAGAAGCCCGAATTCAACACTTCTTTTGGAAAGAAATCATCTGTGGGTTCAAAATACTACATACCCTAATCACAAATAATGGAAAGCAGTTCAACAATGAGAATTTCAAAAAGTTATGTTCTGACCTCAGAATAAAGCTTTAATTTACATTAATAGCTCACCCGTAAGTGAACAAAAAGACAGAGGTCAACAATAGAACCATCTTGTAGGGGTTAAAAAAGAGACTCGATAAAAAGAAAGGAATTTAGGTTAAAAAAGAGACTTGATAAAAATAAAGGAATCTAGGTTAAAAAAGAGGCTCAATGAAAAGAAGGGAATTTGGGCCTACAAGACTATGCCCTGAACCTCCACAGGGGAGACACCATTCAGACTGACCTATGGGATGGGCACAGTGATATCAGTTGAAATTGGGTCACCAAGTTATAGGGTTAGCGAGGAGTTAGACCAATAAGCCAATGGCATAAATATTTGGATATGTCTGGACTTACTGGATGAAAGAAGAGATCGAGTGTTTGTTATGGTAGAGGGACAAAGGCGAAAGATAGTTTAGTATCATCACTAGCGTAACTAACCAAGAGAATTCAAAATAGGATATTAGGTGCTTAGAAGGGCAGACATCGGTAAAGGCAATTCTGGAATAGGAAAACTTAGACCTAATTAGGAAGGCCCCTATCAGATCATAGAAAAAAAATCTAAAGGGGCATACAAAGTTAGAGACACACAAGGGAAGGAATTACAATGATATTGGAACTCGAGTTGTCTCAGAAAATACTACCAGTAGATGTACTCAAAATCTTATCAAATAAATAATTTTCATTCATTGATAAGAAGAATTATATTATAAAATCCACATTATAAAAAAATATAAATTTTTAGTCTAATAACTGAGCATCAGAAAGTTGAAATGAAGGGACAATCGATAGAAGAGACTCAGAGATAAAGACAGGAGCAACACTAATAGCACTAATTGATACATAAGGCTTAAAAGATGATCCCCCAACTACAGATTTGGAAGCTTTCTTAGAATTCTTCACACGAAGGGAAGATTTCTTGCATTGAGCATCCTCTTCAGAGGTGATCCTAGCCATGCCAGTTAGTGTTATTTTGTCCAAGTCTGTGAAGTCCAAATTCAGATTCTAAGCATGTAAGACCTTCCAGCAATCAGACCTATATGCCTTTTGATAGGTCTTTTTATTTTCTTCCCAGGATTTCTTACCATCAGCTAGCTTCCTCTCTAGGTCAGTGATCCGGGAGTCTTGCTTTTCAATCTTCATAGTCAATTGAGCTTGACTGTGCTCCAGGTCAGCCACCTTCTTCTACCTCACCTTTGCCTTAGACCTTGCCTCTGCATATTTAGTCAAGCAGAGCTCCAATACTACCTTCACCTTATCTAACTTCTTTTTGAAGTCAATCGTTATAGTCCTCACCTCTATCTCCTTCAGGCTATATTGGCTCTTCAGGTAGTAGTAATTGTCCTTAACCAACAACAAAGCTTGAGTCATCCAAGAAATAGAATGAATGCCATTACCCTGACATGTGAAACATAAGATCAATAAAATTAAAAACTTACCTCTAACGTATATCCAATCATGGAGTTATACAGCTCCTCACTATCCTCCTCCATTTAGTGCTACATGTCAGCTAGTAGCCTTAGGGATTTTGTGCATTAATCTCTAACCTGGGCATTTAAGACACTCAGGGGCTTCATTTTATTGAGGATCTAGGCCATCATGTCCAAACACTCAGTAATTTTTGGATGCTTGATGAATATTTCCTCACATAACTCGTCATCATCTGAGTCTTTATCTAAGACTCATCTTTTTTGACCCCTTCCTTATCAGCCTTGGGGGACCTAGCCACATATTTTCCTTTCAAACTGCCAATGTCCTCATCTAGAACCTCTGACACTATAGGCTTGAGTGATAAAGAGGATATATGAGCATCTTTTGGCACCTCTGGCTCATTAACTACAAGCTAAATCCCATTCGTAAATGTAAAAAAGTTAGCCATCTATAAATAAAAATGAATATGCAGAAGTTAGAAAGATACCTTTTAAAGGTCAAAACATACCAGTGGGTTGTATGTGATTAGGGCAGACTCTTAAAATATATCTTCTAAATAAATCTTTGGTAAACTGAGCATTAGCCAAGCCATGAAGGTGAAGTCTTAGGACCATCTATGTATCTTGGTCAGAAAACCTCAGATGATGCTTCACCTTATGGCACTCATCAGACCACATCCACCAGACATCCACAAAGTCCAAAGGATGCTAGATAATAAAAAATTTATGTCTCCACTTCTTGTGGAGATCTAAAAGTTTCATAAAAAGGTTATTATTAGGGATGGCCGATAGAGAGAACATAAACTCCCTCTTTTTCTTATTCAAGCTATAAAAGTATTGAAGGACGTCTAGGTCCAGCTCTCTCCCCTCCTTATACATTAACTTAAAGTGGGTCAAATTGTATACCCTAGTCTCTAGGACTTAGTATAGAGTAGTAGGGTGTCAAACACTGGGAAAATGGTAAAACTTTATATTAAATGGTTATATACTCAGATGTGTAGGAAAAATAAAATGGAATAAGAATATTGATTATATAATTAAGAAACTCTAACACTACTTATTTCTAAGAACACAAAATAGAAATTATAACTTTTATATAGAAGAATCACAATCTAGAATATAAACAAGAACTTATAAAATTATACCATATAACACATTGATTGGATATTAGTATATAATCTTTAAAAGCAATTCTTATTGTCAATTAAAGTCAATTCCTCTTTAAAAGTAACTCTCATCATCTATTAAAGATATTTTCTCTTGGAGTTTACATTCATTCTCATGGCAATGCAAAGACAAAAGAAAATTATACAACACATTATACTAATTTATATTCCCTTAAGATGAGTTCTTTTGTCTCCAAATTAAATTCAATTCTTAAGTAATTTCAATTATTTTCCACAAAATTACTCCAATTCTCATTGTAAGTAATTCAATTAAAAAGTTACATATAGTGAACAAGCATACACAACATGATTTAGCACTAATTGAAATTAAATCATAAATAAAATAAAATAAAAATGTAGTTCTTACTTAATTCATAATTGCAATTCTCATACAAGATTTAGGCTAAATACATACTTAAAGAACACAAAGAGAAAATAAAATACAACTTAGAAAAAGAATAGAAAAGAAAGTGAATAGATAAAACCCTTTTAAATCTTTTAACACTTGTAGAGTATCTTCTTACTTCTTCACTTTTTTCCTTCTAGTTTTTATTTTTCTTTTGTTCTAATATTGTTCTCTTTTTGTTTTTCTTCTATTCTCTTCCTCCTCTAAATTGATGCATTTTCTCCTCTTTTAAAAGCTGTAGGAAGTGTCTAGAACATGATTGTACTTGGAAAGGCACCACTTGACACCAAAGGTCACATCCTTTGCAGATACTATAACTTCAAGGGCATTTTAGTCCATCCAAATGACTTTATTTCTAGAAAGTTCCTTCATAAAAGTTATATAAATCTATGTTATATTTCCATAGCAACTTGAATCACTGAATTTGGACATTGGTAGATAGAGTTATGGCTAAAATACAAAAACTGCTCCAAACTGAAAAAGTTGCAACCCTTTGTAAAGTGACAACTCGTGAATGAGTGACGACTAATAAGAACACTTACAAATCAAAATAACAAATACATAATCAAATAAACACACAAACATAACTAATCACATGAAATAACAACTAAACTACTCTAAAATACTATGTATATTTGCATTATATCACAACTCTATGAACCTGATAACAATCTGGTAGCTATTAGGATGGAGTTGCCTGAGAGCTATATTATATATATTATGGAATTCCTTCACCAAGGAGTCCAAAAGGAACATCAAGCCCCCCTCTAATTGGTCAAAATACACAACTAATCTATCAAAATCTAGCATAGCTGTGTAGGCTCTAAATCTTTTTTCTATAGTGTGTAAAATAAAGTTAATGGGAATATTAAAATGCCTCTGATAGCATCCTAACAAGTCCTCATCTATCCTAGAGACAAAAAGATTAGAGCTAACTTATTCCCTTGGTGCCATAGACTTTACCTAATAAATAAAAAAGAAGTGTATGAAAGAAGAAAGCTTCACTTGAATGCAAATTGCAAGTTTTGTTGTAGAAGAGCCTAGTGACATAAAGCATAAGGAAGAAGAAGCAAAAAGATAGCAAGAAGCAAAAATGCAAAAAATTAAAGAACCTAGTGTACTTATAAGACAATGGAAGGATTTGGAATAACCATTACTATCCTCATAAATATTTTGGTTTCTCCTATATGATTAAGGGCAGTCTAGGAAGCAAAAAAGACTTATTAATTGAGCAGTCATCATTATGGCAATAGAAACGTCTCATCTTCTGACACATGAATAGACATGATGGTTACATGATTTGAATTTTAAAAAAGGCATAAAAATAATATAGAAGTTATCAACCCTATACTCATCACTACCAGCTGTCCCTCCACACCTAGCATTTAAAGCTCTAGCATCAAAGATCAGTGACTGAATCTAGCACCCTCAGGTCGCTCCTATAGTGTTGAGGTTTTGAGCATGTAAGCCTTACGTCCTTGCACTGAGCATCTAAGCCTTGAGCATCTAAGACTAGTAACTAAAGCTGGCACCCTCAGGTCGCTTTTATAGTATTGAGGTTTCGAGCATGTAAGCCTTACATCCTTGCACTGAGCATCTAAGCCTCGAGCATCTAAGACCAGTGACTGAAGCTGGCACCCTCAGGTTGCTTTTATAGTATTGAGGTTTCGAGCATGTAAGCCTTACATCCTTGCACTGAGCATCTAAGCCTCGAGCATCTAAGACTAGTGACTGAAGCTAGCATGCTTAGGTTGCTTCTATAGTACTGAGGTTTGGCACTCACGCTGCGCTTTTAATGTACTGAGCATTAAAATTCTAATGACGACTAGTTCCATCATGTTATCTCTATACTTGTGGGTTAATCCTTTACATATCCTTTTTATTGCAGGTTTTATGCATCAAGTCCAACTGGCACTCCTGATATATTTTGGTCCCAAGACTCGGTAATGAGCTTCATATCCTCTTGCAAGTGAGGCTGGGCACCTCAGTGCACCCCTTTTATATCAAACATCATGATTTAATCAAGTCTCACTCTAGACAGAATAACATCCATGTCCGCCTTACAGATATGGAAACATCAGACATAAATATCTGAATATACTTCTAGGGGGACTCTTGATACCCCATATATATATATTTGTTTAAATAAGATCTTTATTTTCCTAAATAAGGTTGCTTGCAAAGGAAGGACATCGAAGAAAAATAGAAAAAGAGTCCTAATTAGGAGACTCCTAGACAAGAAGAAACACCCTCCTAATTGGCATAGGACTTTTATCAAAGAGGAATCCTACTCCTCTCAGCTTTGAACATCACTATCCCTATAAATAGGACTTATATTCCTTATTCTCATTCATTCTATTCTCTTAATATTCTCGTTATTCTCTTTCTCTCTCTATACATTATGACTTAGGCATTAGAGGGTTTATGGGAATCCTCCCCACCTCTCACCTTGCCCTTTATTGATCAATTACAGGGTATCAGCACAAGAGTTTTGGAAAATAAGTTATTAAATATGATTATGATAATCAATAATATCATGCCCACTTAAAAAAAAGTTAAGCTAATGGGACTTTTTTCCTTTTTGTTCTTTTTGTTTTTGTTAGGCTTAGTACTCTTCACCTCGACTCTTCTAGCTATCAAATAAAACAAATAGGTATTGCTTACTTCTTAGTTAAGCAATTTCTACATTGGGATGTCATTATTGAATCCAAAATGTCTTTTTTTAGTATGTACCCTATCAAATGCCAATAATATTCTCATAATTTTAATATCTTAGTTAGCCACTAATTAATAAACACACATTGAACTTACTTAAACACTTAATGTACTCACATTGAAACTTACACATTAAATATAACCTTAACTTGAATCATGCATACACTAAAATAAAGAGATATCTTTAGAAAATGCAAATTAATATTTAACGCTCCCTCTTAATTTATGCTTTTCTTTTTTACACTAAGCATTTCTTGTAATTAAATAAATTTTCAAACTTAAGTGACTTTTTAAAAATATATGCAACTTGATCCTATGTCTTTATGTACTTGGGCTCTACTCTTTTCTTTTTGATGCATTCTCTAATGAAATCATACATTGTATCAGTATGCTTACAATGATCATGAAGTCTTGGATTCTTTGCTAATGTTTGTGCAAACTTGTTATCAATGCAAATTTTTGTAGCTACTCCTTGCTTCAAATGAAGTTCCTCTAATAACCTTCTAAGCGAAATAGAATAAAAAACACAAGATGTTGCAGCCATATATTCAACTTCACAGGTTGAAAGAGTTACAATGGATTACTTCTTTAAACTCTAAGTAATATCATAATCACCTATGAAAAATAAAAAAATAGTATTTTTTTTTCTATCATCTACATCTCCCATAAAATCACTATCACTAAATCCAACAAGCTTGAAATCAATAGATGAAGAATATAACAACCTATAGTCAATTGTACCTTTAAGATAGCGAAGAATTCTCTTTGCAACTTTCATGCAAGTAGAAGTAGGAGCTTCCATAGAATGACTTATCACTCCAACCATAAAAAGAATATCTAGCCTTGTAAATGTCAAGCATCTCAAGCTCCCTATAAAATTTTTGAATAAAGTTGGATCTTTATTATATCCTTCATTGAATCTTAACAATTTGATTCCAACTTCCATGGTCATGTTCATAGGATTGCAATCAAGCATTTTAAACTTCTTCAATACTTCTCTTGCATAGCTTTCTCATGAAATAAAAATTCCACCCCCAATTTGCTTAACTTCTAAGCCCAAATAGTAAGACAGAATTCCTATATTCATCATCTTAAACTTTAGTGACATGGTTCTTTTGGAATAGTTTTGGATTGTTACTGGTAAAGATAAGATCATCCATATAAAGACAAATAAGCAAAAAATCTTTATTTTCAAATAATTTCACATTAAGAGCATATTCATGAGAGCAATGAACAAACCCGTTATCTTAGAAGTACTTGTTTTAGACCATACAATGCTTTCTTCAATCTCAACACTTTATCTTTATAGCCTTTAACTACAAAGCTAATTGGTTGCTCAATATAGACTTCTTCAAGATAGCCATTTAGAAGAGCTGACTTTACATCAAGTTAGTAAATCTTCCACTTTCTTTGGTTGCTAGAGAAATTAATAAATTAATTGTCTCCATACAAGCAATAAGTGCAAACAATTCTTTATATTCTACTCTATATTTTTGCTTATAAACTTTAGTAATAATTCTTACTTTATTTCTCAGCATATCTCCATTTGCATTCTTCTTGTCCTTATAAACCCATTTGACACCAATAGTTTCATGACCCCATAGGAAGAGTTAATAATTCACAAGTGTCATTCTTCTTAATTTCATTGATTTCTTCCTTTGTAGCTCGCCTCCATTTTTTTTTATCTTTCACAGAGTTTAAAGGTTCATTATCTATAAATAAATAACAAATCATTAGTAGTGATTTCTTTAGTTTTATCATAAATATAAGATAAACTCCTTATTTTCTGTGGTCTTTCACTTAAGCCTCAATCATATAAAGAATAAGAAGGAGAATGAGGTGGAGTAGAAGGAGGAGGTGTAGTTATATCTTGAATTGGTGTTGTGATATCTTCTTCAAAATATGGAAGAAAATCATAGATGCTCTCTTTTTTTGTCTTCCAATCACATGTTGCTTCTTTATCAAACTCAACATCTCAACTCACCACAATCTTGCCATTGCTTGGGTTGTACAACTTATAGCCTTTAGAATTTTTATCATAGCTAATGAATACATTCTTGACATTTTAATCACCTACCTTGGATCTTTCTTGTTGTTGCATATGAGCATATGCAATGCTTCTAATAATTCACAAGTGAGCAACATTGGGCTTTATTTTACTCCATGCCTCTTGTGGTGTTTAACCTTTTACATATGCCATAGGAGATTAATTTGACAAATAAACTACATAAGAAATAGCTTCTACCCAAAAATCTTTAGGTATGAGTTTGGATTTCATCATACTTTGAGCCATGTTGAGAATAGTTCTATTCTTCCTCTCAGCTACTCCATTTTATTATGGTGATCTCAAAACTATTAAAGTATGATGAATGCCATGTAATTCACAAAAATCATTGAATTCCTTTGATGTGAATTTACCTCCCCGATCAAATCTTAAAGCCTTATTTAGGTAGCTACTTGCATTCTCTACACTAACTTTAAAATTCTTGAATGCTTTAGATTTCTATTTAAGAAAATAAACTAAAGTCTACTTACTCTAATCATCAATGAAAAGTAGAAATTATCTATTATACCAAATGATGATGGCTTAATTGGTCCATATACATAAGTATGAACAATTTGAAGTGGCTCAGTTGCTCTTGTTATAGCTTCTTTTAGAAAGCTCCTCCTTGAATGCTTGCCAAGTTGACATGCTTTACATCGATGTTATTAGTGGTTGATAAGAGGCATTCCATTTACCATGTACTTGTCTTCTAAAAGTTTGAGTGCTCCAAAATTCAAGTCCCTAAATATCATATGCTAGTGCCATGCTTCATCTTTTACATCCATCTTCAAGCACTTTATTTCAATTGTCTTGAGATTCAATAAAAATATTATATTCTTTAATATAAATACTTTAGCAATCAAATTTTCATATTGGTCTTTAAGCCAAAGACAACAATATTTCATGTTCACTTCATATCCCTTCTAAAAAAGTTGCCCTAAACTCAAAATATTACTTTTTAGTTTAGGAAAATAATAGACATGAAGAATAAGTCTAGAGCCCCCATTTCTAGAAGAAATTAGAATAGTAACTTTCCTAAAATTAAATTTAAATCTTTGAAGAATTTTTAAGAGAAACATTGTGTTGCTCCTTTTCATTAAGAATTGTAAACCTTAATGTATCTCCACACATATAATTGCTTGCTCCATTATCTAAGTACCATGACCTTTCTTCATTTCTCTCATAATTTTTAAGTGCAAGCAATAAAGTGGGTTGTTAATCTTTTTGCTTGTTGATAGTATTGATTTGCTCATTAACATTATTTGTTGTGTCATTACATTTCCAAGCATAATGTCCAAGTTTATGACAATTGTAACATTCAACATTAGATTTATCATACCTCCTCTCATTTTGCCTTGGATTGTTGCCTCTTCCTCTTCCTCTTCCTCTTCCATGACTATTAAATGGTTGATTGTTTCTCTTTTTTAAATTATTATAATCACCTCTACCTCTTCCTCCTTGTCCATGACCACATCCTCTTCATCATCCTGTGTAAGTAGTTCCTCCATTATCATCTTTTAAAGAAACCTTCACTTTAAGAGATTGCTTTAATGGTTCATTTTACCTCCTTTTAATTTTGTCTTTATGAGCTTATAAAGACCCTCTAATTATTCAAGTGTCATAGAGTCTAAATCTTTGGATTCCTTAATGACACAAACCACATAATCAAACTCTGGAGTCAAGAATTGAAGAATTTTCTCTACCAAATGAACATCTTCAATTTTATCTTCATACCTCTTCATATGATTCACAATAGCCTTCACCCTTTAGCAATAATCTAAAATTGACTCAGATTCCTTCATGCATACAGCTTTAAAATCACCTCTCAGTGATTGGAGTCGCACCTTCTTTACTTTGTTAACTCCTTGAAAAGAATTTTGCAAAATCTCCCATGCTTCTTTTGACATGGTTGCATCAGCCACCTTCTGAAACATTGATGGATGAGAGCAAGGGCTTGTTGATCTTTCTTCCTTAATTTTGCTAAAGCATCCTTCTCATTTTAAGATAAAATATTTTCATTTTGAGGTTAGTTATACCCCTTTTCTACAATCTCCCATACATTTTGTGAGCCAAAAATAGCTTTCATAGGAAGACACCATGTTTTATAATTTTCTTTTATGAGGTGAGGAAATTGAAATAAATGGACTCCATTATTTATCATTTTTCAAAAAGAAGAACCAAACTCTGATGCCACTATATTGGAGAGGAGAGGGAGGTTTGAGAGAAATATATTTAGATAGAAAAGGAATACTTAGAAGATATGTTTTTTTTTCAACTCATGCTTCAAACTCAAGCACAAGGGGTATTTATAGGTACAAGGGGGTATTTATAAGTACACACCTAACTCTTGAACTCTAAAATACATTACCATAATTAATAAACTAAGTGTTGAATTTAAACAATTAATTAATAAACACACATTGAACTTGTGTAAACACTTAATGAACTTAAATTGAAACTCACACATAGAAGATAACCTTACATTGAAGCATACATACAACAAAACAAAGAGACATCTCTAGAAAACGCACATTAATATTTAATATCATCTTCACTCATACCATTTTCCTTAAAACACGGGCATAAGTCAGTAAGTTTTTTTAAGATAGTTGCATTTTTTCGAGATAGTTTAGGTTTTTAGAGATCTGGAAACAATGTAGCTATGTTAGGGCACCTTTATAAAAGTAGCCTATACAAGATTAAAATATAGTGGAAATTATGCTATGGCAAAGAGTATCACTGACAAATATGTCACTGCATACATGGGTAATGCGGTGAACTTGAGTTTATCTTTTATCATAAAGAAATGACCTAAAAAAAATGAGACTAATATGGCAGCGACAAACATAAACAACATTGATAAACCCATAATAGCTTTCTGGGAAAATCTTTTTTGAAATCCTTTGCTTGGTATCGAGAAGTCATTATGGAAAGAAACATAACCACTGAAGTCACTAAGAAGCAAAGGGCCATAGGGAAAGTGTTGAATGCTGGATGCCTTTCAAGAGTTGGTGAGCCACTATTCTCATTGACTCCACAAGGGACAATGGCTGATGTGGCAAAAGCAATTGTAATAATGAGTGAAGCCACTACTAAACATGAATTTGAAGTGTTTGTAAGCCATTTATCACTGCATTCCATAAATTTTCGATGTCTTTTGGTGAATATTTACTTTAGGGTCTCATTGTTCTTATTATGGTGGATGAAAAAGCCACGGGTCATAGAGTTCTTAACAAATCGTAATTCTATTAGCTTAAAATAGATAAGAATTCTTTGAATATAATGTAAGCTAGTTTGGATACATTAAAAATTTCTTTAGTAATAAGAAGAAAGTGGGTTTAATTAGATAATAAATATATTTAAAAATAAAAAATTATCATACCTTATACCACTTGAAGTTCCATTGTATTTGCAAAGCAGCACCAGGAATGAGCCAAGGCTTAGAGTCTCCAAGCCTGGTAGCTAGGTCAATGCACTATTCCTATGCTTATCTACTGCGCAAAACATGTTGTCTCTTAACGTTGTTCTCTTCAAGAGGAGTTGATAAACATGTGGTTGCCAATTTTCCACATCCAACAGCACTATATTTTGCTTCTTTGAGTTCACGTTATGAATTGCCACTAGATACTTCTTTAAGATTTTCTCTACTATTTCAAATGTGCCATTGTTTGCCGCAAGTATATCACTGACTCCGAGTACATTTACATAAACTATTTTCTAATTAAGCTTAGTTTTAAGTAATAATTAAATTAGATAAATATAATGTAATACCTCCTTTCTTTTTTTCATTTTCTTTGCTATCTGTAGATTGCAGTTGGTGTTCCTTATCCAAAGCCTCTGTGTTGTGTTTAATTTTACCACTTTCTCCAAACATGTAAGGTAGTGATTCATCATTAGAAAACATTCCTCTAGCTGAATTGGGTCGCTTCCCTCCTGTGTACTCCTTATACCCTTGAATGGTTCACTTCTCTCTTGTGCAGTTAAGCTCGTACATTCTAGCTCGTTGAAGAAGCTGATTTAAGATTTGGACCGACCATGTGTGCTTCTTTTTCTTCTCTTCATGCCTTTTTATATATTTAGATACTTTTTTTAAAAAAAAAGAATATATTACTTTACTTAGTGGGTGTTTCACATAATTATTAAAAAAATTGATACTTATCACTCTAATAAATTAATATTTGATTTTTTTAAGTTGATAAATAATAACATATAAAATGCTAAATACTAACCATTCATAATAACTTTATTTTGAACCACTAATATAACTGTTACAGGAGTAATAATCATAGATATACTAATTAAATTGTTAATTCAGTTTGGTAAACAAAGTTAACAAATAATTTGTTTATTTGAAAGCAATTAAAAATGTTAATATAATTAAAAAAAATGTATATAAAAAATAAATATTATTATTAATTAATAAATAAAAATTAATTTAAAAAATATAATCAAACTAGAAAAGAAATCATTAGAAAACATTTTTGAATAGTATATATTTATTCATTATAATTAGTAGATTGACCATTATGATGACATCTATGGTAGTTATTTCTCTTTGAAAAAGAATTTGAACCCTATTTGCCTCTTCCTCTATATCTTGCCTCCCAGGCTGTGGCATTGGCTATCATGGTTCTCATCGTTGCATTATGGATGGTAGTTATTTCTCTTTGAAAATGAATTTGAACCCTATTTGCCTCTTCCTCTATATCTTGCCTCCCAGGCTGTGGCATTTGCTATCATGGTTCTCATCGTTGCATTATGGATTACCTTAGCCATAGTGCGATGTTTGCCCCCCTTCCTAAATTGGATCCACCTATCCCAAAAAAGCAATCATATGCAATGGCTGTTAAAAGTTCTACTTGTCCCATTATTCTTGAGGAAGATTTAGCCACCAACAAAGGATGATACATAGCCATTAAAATTAATCAAGAGATATATATACAACAGATTGCATCTTGTTAACACATTCTCATTGCTCAAATAATTCTCTCTAAAGGAGAGTCACCTTAGAAATTTGTAGATTTGAAGAAAAAACTCTTTGAAATTTGGAACCTAAATAGTAGCTGGAAATTAATCATTTTCTATTGGAGACTTTTGAATTTGCATATGTTTTTTCATAAAAGTTGTATATATTTTAATTAGCTTTCCATATCATTTTGAAACACTTCAATTGGACTTCTATAGCTCAAGATATATTCAAAATACTAAGAGCTGTGCAATCTAAAATGGCGGACTACTATTAAACAACTATGCACGAGTTAAAGCCATAATTTTCTATTGGAGACGTTTGAATTTTCCTATGCTTCATAAAAGTTATAGATATTTGATTTATATTTCCATAGCATTTTTAACCACCTTAATTGAATTGTAGCTCAAGATAAGTCCAAAATACTAAGAGCTATGCAATCTAAAATGGCAGCGGCATATGTTGATTTGACTCAATATTTGCATACCCATATGAACTTAGATTTTCACAAGTAAGCCTAATTTAGAAAGCTAAAGATGTTTACTTCAAATTTGAAGAACATAACTTTCTCATTATAAAGCTTTAAGGATGTCAAAAGCCTCATTGAATCTCAAAGGTTAAATCAGTCCAAGATATTCATACTTCATTTTAACTTCCAATAGAGACTTAACTTATGCACACTTAAAAAAATAAATTAAATGATCAAAATTAAGTTTTTTAAGATAAAAAATTAATATTGATTATTTCTAAGGTCAACAATCTCCCCCTTTTTGATTTTGACAAATGTATTTTGAGTTTGATAAAAAATAATACAAAGTAAAGCATGTGATAATATTTGTGATAAAAATGATACCAAATGAAATAAAATATGTTTATTTATTTCTCCCCCTATGAATATGGACATGATAATAAATATAAATTTATAGATTATTCCCCTTGATAGAAAAATAAAAACAATATAAAATATAGCAAGAGGGATAAAAACATGGCATTCTTGTGACAAATGTATTAAAAACATAAAATATGATAACATTATCATCTAAATAAATGTTACACAATGTGAGGAAATAATTTCAAACATATATACATATAGTGCAACTAAATTGCATCATAAAAATAGTACATATAATAACAATGTTGATGCTAGACGAGCTTAACTATCACATGATCATATGGAGCTTAGCTAGCTAATCAATCATGTAGCACTTAGCATATAAAAAAAATAAACACAAATTATCCATAATATATTTTCCTCTCTTTGTAAAAAAGCAAAAGGAAAAGAGAGAGATATAAGGGGAAATAAACCTAAAGGGACCAAAATTCCTATAGGAACAAATCAAAGATACACTAAATCTTTGTAAAAATATTCATGCTTTATCAAAGATCAAAACAATTCCTAAGAAGAAATTATAAATGAATTATGCACCAAAATTCCTATAGGAACAAAGCAAAGATACACTAAATCTTTGTAAAAATATTCATGCTTTATCAAAGATCAAAACAATTCCTAAGAAGAAATTATAAATGAATTATGCACCAAAATTCCTATAGGAACAAAGCAAAGATACACCAAACCTTTGTAAACATATTCATGCCTTATCAAAAATTAGAATAATTCCTAAGAAGAAATTATACATGAATTATGCATGTATAAATAGAATAATAAAATATTATACACATGAATAGTAACAAATAACAAACTCAAATATAGTTCTCCCCCTTTGTCAAAAAAAAAGAGAGAGATATAAAGGGAAATGAAAAAAAAATACACAAAATCTTTATAAAATATATGTCATACATAAACAAAGTAAGTAAAACAAGGCCTTTTGTCACATATGATGTACGACAAAATTAGTCATACTTATAATGTTAATATGCATGCAAAAATTTAAACAAATTTTCTCCCCCTATACCAAATAAAAATATAATATGTCACTAACATAAACACTTGTTTAAGAGAGTTTTAAAATTTTTTAAAAACTAATGTTTAAAAAAATTAGCTAGGTACACATGCAAACTCAAACTATTTCTCCTCCTTTAACAAAATGCAAAAGGAAATTTAAAAAGGTAAACCAAATGTGAACTAACAACCACAAAAAAAAATTTAAGATCAAAATCAAAATATTTATTAATCAAAGTAATCCATAAGCACAATATGATTTCATATGAAACTAGTTCAACCATCAAGTAAACATAAAATCAAGATAAACTAGAACCATCAATCATGCCAAGTTCATGCTTAATGAAATTCAATCTCTCTTTATTTAGAGGTTTAGTGAAGATATCTGCAAGTTTATTATTTGTATCAATAAATTCAATTGAGATATCACCAATTTGAACATGATCATGCAAGAAATGATGTCTAATGTTTATATGCTTAGTTCTAGAATGCTAAATGGGATTTTTGCTAAGGTTGATAGCACTTGTATTGTCACATTTAATTAGAATGTGATCAAGTTTCACACCATAGTCTAACAACTATTGTTTTTGCCACAAAACTTATGAACAGTAAAGAATTACTATAATATATTCAGCTTCAGCAATGGACAAGGCAACCAAAACTTGTTTCTTGCTAAACCAAGAAACTAAACATTATCCTAAAAATTGACAAGTTTTGAAAGTTCTTTTTCTATTAAGTAAACTACCAGTAAATTCTGCATTAGAATAGCTAATCAAGTCAAAGGATGAACTCCTAGGATACTAAAGTCCTAAATGCATTGTACCATAAAGATATTTGAAAATTCTTTTGATAGCATTCGAATGAAACTCTCTAGGACTTGATTGAAATCTAGCACATAATCAAGTAGCAAATATAATATAAGGTCTACTAGCAGTTAAATAAAGAAGAGTTTTGATCATACCTCTAAATCGCTTTTCATCAACCGGTTTTCCATTCCCATCTTTGTTAAGTTTGGTTATGGTGATTATTAGAGTTTTACTTATCTTAGATCCATCCATGCTAAACTTCTTGAGAATGTATCTTGCATACTTAGTTTGATTAATGAAAATCCCATTTTTGCATTGCTTGATTTGTAGTCTAAGAAAGAATTTGAGTTCACCCATCATAATCATTTAAAATTCTCCTTGCATTAAATTAGAGAATTCCTTACACAAACAATGGTTAGTAGCACTGAATATAATGTCATCAACATATTTTTGAATAATTAATAAATCATGCTTGGATTTCTTTATGAAAAGAGTTGTATCAACTTTTCCTTCAGAGAAACCTTTCTCTAACAAAAAGTTGCTCAATCTTTCATATCAAGCTCTAGCAGCTTGTTTCAATCCATATAATGCTTTAGAAAGTTTAAATACATGATTTGGAAAATCAAAGCTTTCAAAACCTGGAGGTTGTTCACATACACCTCTTCTTCAATAAAACCATTTAAAATTGCACTTTTAACATCTATCTGATCCAGTTTGAAATCCATGAATGATGCAAGTGCAAGTAGCATTTTAATAACTTCTAACCTTGCAATGATGGCATAGGTTTCATCATAACCAATGCCTTCCTCTTGATTATAACCTTTAGTTACTAGTCTAACTTTATTCTTAGTTATGACATCTTGTTCATTTATCATATTTCTAAACACCTATTTGACACCTATAATAGGATGGTGTTTTGGTCTAAGAACCAAGGTCCAAACCTTATTTCTCTCAAATTGATTTAACTCTTGTTGCATAGAAAGGACCTAAAATTCATCACATAAAGCATCATCAATATTTTTGGGTTCAATTTGAGAAATAAAGGCTAAATTAACAATAGACTTTAATTGAGATCTTGTAGTTACCCCTTTTTTAGTGTCACCTATAATGAGGTCTTGAGGATGAACTTTCTTGAATTTCCAATCCTTTAAAAGTTCATCCTTCAAGGTAGGTTGAGACGTTTCCTCATTGTCTACTTTGCTTGGACCTTTAAGTTCTAAAGGCTTACTAGCATTTTCTTCTTGAGTTTTTATAATCTCATCGTTACCTTTAAGATCATCAACACTACAAATATCCTTTCTAGGATCAAGTGAGTTTAATTCATTAAATACAATATGCGATTGACTCTTCAACTACTAGAGTTCTCTTATTAAAAACTTTATATGCCTTACTAGAAATAGAATAGCCTAGGAAAATTCCTTTATTGGCTTTGGATTGAAATTTTCCAAGATTATCCTTAGTGTTTAATATAAAGTACTTATATCTAAATACTCTTAGATATGAGATTTTAGGTTTTCTATTATTCTATAGCTCATAAAAGTTTTATTCAAAGTTGGTCTTTTGAAAATTCTATTTGAAATGTAGCAAGGCATGTTAACGACTTCCTCCCAAATGTATAAAGGCAAATTATACTCATGAAGCATTGCTCTAGCCATTTCCATAAGAGTTCTATTTTTCCTTTCAACTATCCCATTTTGTTAAAAAGTTATAGGAGAAGAGAATGTATGTGAAATACCATTTTCATTATAAAAGGTTTTGAAAATTTCATTTTTAAACTCGATTCCATGATCACTTCTAATAGAAGAAATAAAAATACCTTTTTCTTTTTGAACTCTTTTTGCAAACTTTTTAAAAACTTTAAATGCATGATTCTTATGAGCAAGGAAACATACCCAAGTAAATCTAGAGTAATCATCAACTAATACATATGCATAGTGCATACCACTGAGACTAGCAACTTTAGTTGGTCCAAATAAATACGTTTGTATAAGTTCAAGTGGTCTAGAAGTGGACACTACATTTTTTTATCTTAAATGAGGATTTGGATTGTTTTCCCTACTAGCAAACGTCACAAGGTTAATTCTTAGTAAATTCAAGTTTAGGTAAACTAATCACAAGTTCATGTTTACAAAGATCATTCAATAGCTCAAAATTTTCATGTCCTAACCTTCTATGCCATGTCCATATATCATGGGAAATTAACATTAAGCATTTGATATCTTTGTTATCAATCTCATTCAAATCAATAATATAAACATTATCAATTCTTTCACCACTAAAAATTACTTTATCTTTATCAAAACTACTAACAAAGTAATTATTAGGATATAAAGTGACCTTATTAACCATATCATATAATTGACTTATACTAAGTAAGTAATGTTTAAGACCATCAACAAGAAACACATAGTGTATAATTAAGGATTAAGAATTACCAATTTCTCGATTACCAATAATCTTTCCTTTTGCCTTACCCTCGAAAGTAACGTATCCTCCACCCTTAGCATCAAGCTTGTTGAATTGCTCCTTGTCTCCCGTCATGTGCCTTGAGCATCCACTATTAAGATACCATTTTCTTTTTGCTCTTATGGACTTTAAGCACACCTATACAAGACAATTTAGGCATTCTTTTAAACCCAAACCTTTTTTAGTCTAGGTTGGTTAGTTTCAAAATATTCCGTAGAAAGAAAGTTCATGTGTAGTCTTTTATAGAAGCACACATTATTGGTATGTCCCTTGATCATGCAATATGAGCATTCAACATTTGCAAATTTATTTCTCCTAGAAGGACATGCATTCCTAATTTGTGAAGCATGTCTTCATTGATGTTGCGGTGTGTGTCTCCTAAAGTTCTTTTAAGTCATAGTGTGAGACATGCATTGGTAATGACAATGTGTATTTTGATAGGTTTATGCAATATGTCTAGGTGCATTATGTTGTGCAACATGCTTATGAGTATTATGTCTAGTGTATATGTAAGCATGTTTAGGTTATGTTTTCCTAACATGATGTTTACCTCTTTATTGCATATATGGTTAAGTCTTATAAGACTTTCCTTGGGTGTTTGACACATGAGATCTTTTAGCTTTGAAAGCTTGAGTCTCATTTTATTTTGAGGTTGAAGGAGTATAATTGTTTGAGACTTTAACAAAATTAATATGTGATGATGATGAGGAAGGTATTCCATTGGTATATCCAATTCCATGTATATCTCCATGGAATTTTTGAGAGTTAAGAATATTATTCAAAGATTCTTTTCCCTTCATGAGTTTCTCAATGGAATTTTTAAAATTTAAGACTTCCTTAGAAAGCTTTTGATTTTCATCATTTGCTTTCTTAAGCTAATCTTCCAAGGAATTTAAAGTTTTCAAATCATTAGATAATTTATCATTTGATGTAACAAGATTAGAAAATTCATTTTTCAAAATTTCAAATTCCTTGGTTAGGTTAGATAACTCATGCTTATAATACTTCTTCTTAGATAATAATTTTTTGCATTTAAGCAAGAAGTTCCTTACTATAGAGCTTTCAATATCATCATCATCATCATATTCATCATCATCATCACAATAATCATCATCACAGGAATAATTAGATATAAATAGTACCTCTTTTTCACTTTTAAGAGCCATGAAACAAAGGTTGGCTACTTATTATTATTCCTTTTCCATTTTTAATTCATATGAGTCATCCTAAGTTGCCTTATAAGCCCTCTTTTTGTCTTTTGTTGCTTTGCTCTTGTTTTTGAGTTTGGGACACTCACTTTGGATGTGACATGATTTCTTACATTCATATCAAGTAACATCTTTGTTTTTATTTTTATCTTCTCCTTCATACTTTTTGTTGAAGTCTCTTGTTCTTGATAAATGTTTCTTTTTCAAGAACTTATTAAAATTTTTAGTGAGCATGACAATTTCATCATCTTCATCACTAGAACCTTCAACATTTTCTTCTTCACTATCATTTTATGAATCTTTCAAGGAAATGCTCTTCTTCTTCTTCTCCTTTTCTTCTTGCTCTTCACCTCTTTACTTAATTGTTAGCTCATGTGTTAAGAGCTTTCGGATAAGAATGTAAGTAGAGAGAGTTAAGAGGTCTTAAGCTTCCTCAGTTGAAGTAACCCAAGATTCCTAATCCTTCTTAGGTAGGATTCTTAGAATCTTATTGTTTACTTATTCCTTAGAGAAATGCTTTCCAAGTTTCTTGAGGGTCATGATAAGAGTGTTGAGTCAATTTGTCATCTCCGTGATTGACTTATGTGGCTTTATCTTGAAAAGTTTATATTCATACGTATGAAGTTAAACCTTCTTTCTTATAACTTGCATGTTGCCTTTATAATGATTTTCTAAGGTCTTCCACATTTCCTTGGCTGACATGTAACGTTGAAGCTTACCTCCTTCTTCCCTTATCATAGAAGAGACTAGAGTGATTATCACCTTTTTATTTTTATGATTGTCTTCCTTTTGCTTATTATTCCATTAATTTCTTACTAGAGTAGTTAACACACCATCAATGGTAGTTATAGGTGGTTCCCAACCTTTTAGGAAAATATCCTAAAGTTTGATGGAATCACAATCAAGGTATAGCTCCATTTTGAACTTCCAATAAGGATAGTCACTACCATCAAAGAATGGTCTAAAAGAAATATTTTTTGATTCACTCCTTATGATCTTGTATTTTAGTAATGAAGTTTTTAGAATTCAAGCTCTGATACCAATTGAAAAAGCCTTAGAGGGGCGGTGAATATGGCTATTAAATGAAAAAAATTGAAATTAAAAATAATTCTTTGCAAGAATTGAAACAATGTTAAGAAGGAAGAATGAAGAACACAATGATTTAAGGATTTTAGATTTAATAATAATCATACATCTCCACCTAAATTATCATTAAGTTAGGATTTTCAATCACCCACAATCTTATTCATAAGATTAAAATTACATCAGAGTTTTATGGCTTACTCTTACAACCTTATAACATGAGTTTTCAAGGCTCACTCAAAAAACCAAACCCTAAGTGTTTCAATGGACAATACTTAAACCAATTCCTTTAGAAATAAAATCTCACTTCCCTAATAATTTATCCTAAGATTTAAGATAAAGAGAAATTATATTTCTAACACACAACCAACTCTCACAAAAATTATAAACAAAGAGTGAATATGTAAGAATTTGAGAGCTTTAATGAATGTTAAGATAGAGAATGATACTAAGCAAAAATGTCTTCTCTTTAGTTTAGCTATAGAGGTTTTTATATAGATAAACACTTAAATAATGTGTCCAACTTCTATATTTTGAATCCAACATTTTTAATTTTGAATTATTGAAAGTAATGTTGTCAGACTATTGTACATAGATTGAAGCCATGATTAGCTACTAGAGACATTCAAATTTGCCCACACTTTCTTTACAAAATTTGTAGATATTTGAATTAGATTTCCATATCATTTTGAATCACCATAATTTGACTTCTGTAGCTCAAGATATGTCCAAAATAATAAGAGCTATGCATTCTAAAATTTAGACTACTATCAGACAACTATGCATGAGTTAAAACCATGATTTTCTATTTGAGATGTTTGAATTTGCCTATAATTTCTTCATAAAAGTTGTATATATTTGAATTATCTTTCCATATAATTTGAATCACCTCAATTGAACTTCTGTAGCACAAGATATGTTCAAAATACTAAGAGCTATGCAATTTAAAAAGGCAAACTACTGTTAGACAACTATACATGAGTTGAAGCCGTGATTTTATTTTAGATACATTAAAATTTTCTTATGATTTCTTCATAAAATTTTAGATATTTTAATTAGCTTTCCATATCATTTTGAATCACTTTAATTGGACTTCTGCAGCTCAAGATATGTCTAAAATATTAAGAGCTATGCAATATAAAATGGCAGCTACATATGTTGAATTTGACTCAATATTTGCATACCCAAATGAACTCAGATTTTGACAAGTAAGCCTAATTCAGAAAGCTCAAGATTTCCACTTTAAATTTAAAGAAGATAACTTTCTCATTATGAAGCTCTAAGGATGTCAAAAGCCTCATTGAATCTTAGAGGTTGAATCAGCCTAAGATATTTATACTTCATTTTAACTTCCATAGAGTCCTAACTTATACACATTTAAACAAAAAAATACACAAAATTAATTTTATTAAGATAAAAAATTAAGATTGATTATTTCTAAGGTCAACACCCTTGTGCAGAAATCCATAAGCACCTAAACTTGGGTCCATTTTTATAAGTTACCTAGGGAATATTAGCAACCCTATATTCTCTATTAAATTACCAAAGGAATTGGTGTTCCATTGAAAATTGGTAGTGCAACAACAATAGGAGAATTTGGCCATTATGTCAGAGTTTTGATTAACATAGATCTCTCTTATACTCTTCAGGATAAATTTCTTATTAAACAAATTAGGAAGATATTTTTCATTGAGGTTGTGTATGAAAATCTCACATTTTTTATACCTTATGTTCTAATATTAGACATAGTCTTCAACAATGTAGATTGATAAAGAAAATAATGCTAATAGCTCCTTCATGATCTAAGCTTGAAAAATTTATGCCTCAAAATCACGTGGAATTAAAATAGGTATGGAAGCTAAAAAATAGTGTTGATGTTCCCATTGCCAATACTTTTTCACATATGCATTCTGATATTATTGGGACTGAATTACCAGTAACATATGATGTTATCAATGTAGTTACAGATGTTGACAATGAAGTCGATCTAGATAATTAAATTGATATTGTGAATCCTGCCTAGCCTTTGATCTCTATAGAAACTTCGATTCCTAAGGTTAATGATGATCATGCTAATAAAATTAATGAGAACATTGATGGTTCTCCTCGTTAACTAGACACTCAACCTAATTTAGAGCAATATGACACAAATCATCCAAATAATTAGAATTTTGAAATGGCAATAGCTGCATAGAAAGAAAAAATTTCATGGGCAGATGATGCTGACATGGAGGATGAAAATTGGACTACTGTTATGAGAAGGAAATCAATGCCAAATAAACAAGAAAATTTTAAAGCTACCTTTTCAAAGAGGGTAGCCAACAAACTGGTAAAACTCAATTTATAAAGATCTTTATATGGAATTGTCATAGTTTGGGTAACTCTTATACTTAATGCATTTTCAATTCTTTTTGTAGTCTGTATTCTTCTGATTATGTTTGTTTAATTGAACCTATAATTGCATTTTCTACTATTCCCTTATCTTTTTAAGATAGATTACAATTGGATTTTCTAGCTTATAATGGTTCCAATATTGCTTTTATTTGGATTCTTGGCAGACAAGGTCTCCCCTCTCCTTCTTTTTGCCATATTCATGCTTAAAATATTACTATTGATGTTATGGATGCAAATGTTATGCACCAATTTTCTTTTGTATATGGCAACATTTGGCATAATCGTAGAATGGATCTCTGGCAAGATATAATTTATTTCTTCTAATCTTTATTATAATTGGTGTGTCATATGAGACTTTAATGCTATTTTAGGTGCTCATGATAAACTGGATGTCCTCTAGCTCCTGGTCCATATAGGGAATTTTGAGATTTTATTGGTTCTTGTTTACTTTTTAATACTCCTTCATATGGGAAGTTTTTTACTTGGTGTAATAGGAGAGCATATCCTAATTAAGTGAATAGTCACTTAGATAGAGCTTTGGGGAATTTGAATTTCTTTAACCATTGGCATACCATCTCATGTTCCATTCTTCCTCAGTATCATTTAGACCACTCTTATATTTTTCTTAATTATGCTATGGAAGATATAATGGTTTCTCATTTTAGATTCCAAACTATATGGATATCTCATCCTAGACTTTGTGATATGATTATGCACTCTTGGTCTAAGCCTATTAGAAATCTTCATCCAATGCAACTTCTTAGTGAAAAGCTTAAGAGGTTGAGAGCTTCTTGGTGAAAAGCTTAAGAGGTTGAGACAAGACCTTAGAGGTTGGAATAAAGATATATTTGGTTGTTTGGACATTAATATTGCTAATGCTAGCTCCTTGTTGCAAGATATCCAAGCTCAAATTGAAGCTCATGGTATTTCAGACGATCTTCATAGGCAAGAATTGGATGCTTATGCTACTCTTGATAACTATTTGAAATAGTGAGAAATTTTTCTAAAAGAAAGGAGAATAACTAAATGGTTAACAATTGGGGATTGCAACACTTCTTTCTTATATCAGTAGTTTGCAAGGCAAAAACCTAAAAAAGGGATCCATCATTTTTTTTATTAATGGTGTATTAACAGAGGTTAACATGTTTATTGAAAGCCATATTTTGGATTTTTATCAATCATTATTTAAGTTTGATGCTTCAGTTAGATCAAATATTGATTTTATCAAATCAGTAATCCCATCTTTGGTAACTTAATGGCTTCACATGTATTTTCTTTAAATCTTTATGGGATGTGGTTTATGCTAAGGTTTGTGCTACTATTTCTAGTTTTTTTTAATTCATGCGAGATAACAATAGGATTAAATTATAGTTTCATGGTTCTTATTCTAAGGTGGTTGATGCAATTACTATTAAGCAATATTGCCATATCATTCTTAGTAACTTTTGCATGAAAATTATTACTAAGATTCTAGCAGATAGACTTGCTAATATTGCCACTCGCATTATTTCTTGCAACCAATTTGGTTTCTAAAAAATAGAAATATTTCAAATTGTATTACTTATGCCTCAGAAGGTGTTAATCTTTTAAATAAGACTTGTTTTGGATGCAACATGGCCATGAAAATTGACATCATGAATGTTTTTCATACAGTTGGTTAGGATTTTCTATTGGATGTGTTAGAATCTTTGGCTTCTCTTTATAGTTCATGAATTGGGTTCTCCCTCCTTTCTCATCTGGTAGATTTTCTATTGTGATTAATAGGAAAGCTCAAGGTTATTTCTCTTGTTCTCAAGGTGTTAAATAAGGGGATCCTCTCTCTCTTAGTTTATTCTACTTTGCTATGGATTTTCTTGGTAGATTACTCTCTTTAAAAGTTACTCAGGGTGTCATCAAGGCTATACTGCAAATAAGAGGTTAGTATTTTCCTAGTCATCTTTTATATGTTGATGATGTGCATTTATTTAGCAAAGCATTTCTCAAGAACATTTGGGCTATTAATGAGACCTTTAAGATTTATGGGCTTCTTTCAGGCCAATTGGCTAATTAGTCTAAGTCATACATTTTTTATAGGTATGCTATTTCTTAAAGATGAATTGATAAATTACATCAAATAATGGATATGCGAAAAGGATCCTTACCTTTTGTCTATTTGGGAGTGCCTTTTTTCATGGGGGCTCCCAAAAAGAAATAGTTGAAACCACTAACGGATAAAATTTGTTCAAGGTTTTCTAAATGGAAAGGAAGTTCTTTATCAATGGTAGGTTATATAACTCTTATTAAATCAGTCATTACAAGCTCCCTTCTCCATTCTTTTGTTGTTTACAAATGGTCTCAAAGTTTACTTTCTCATATGAAGTGTAGTATGCAAAATTTATTATGGATCGACTTTATGGATTTTAAGAAAATTATAACAGTCCCTTAGCGGATATGTTTTTTATCTTCTAAAGAAGGTGGTATGGGAATTAAGAGATTAAAAGATCTTAATGAATCAAAGCTTACTAAATTAGCATGGCAAATGATAAGTTTGAGGAGTTTCCTATTACCGTTCCTCACCGGCATTTTCACAATCCTTCTAGAACTCCTAAAGAAACTTATGTTCAGTTTACAATTTCATTCTCTATTAAACACATGTACTCCACTCTTTATTTTGAAATCAGATGATTGATTGGCTCATATTTTAAGCTCAACTTCTGGATTGATGAATGGATAGTCCTAACGGTGGCCAACTAATTCAAGTTTTTCTTATGACCAAAGAAATTTATATGAGCCAGTTTTTGGTTTTTTGATTGATGTTCATTGGCATCTAGATAGCATCAATGATCCGATGGTAATTGCTAATGTTTCCTCTATTTTTCTCGTTAAAAATCTTGATGATATTTGCTTTTAGACTTCAGTAAAGGATGGATCTTATTTAGTCAAGAAAATGTATGCCCTTTTTCATACTCAGCAGTAAATAGTTCTGTGGCACTCTTTCATGTGAAAGAGTTTTTACCACCATCACACTCTTTAACATGTTGGTATGTTATTCAGGGAGGCTTACCCACATATGACAATTTGCACTTAAAAGGTTTTTCTTACCCATCTAGATGTCATTTATGCATTGTTCATATTAAGGACAAATATCATCTCTTCACTAGATGTTCATTTGCTAAAGTGATTTGGCATTCAATTAGATTACTTTTTGGCAAATCTATTTCAAATTTAGATTCAATTTCAAACCTGGTAATAGCTTCCTCAAATCATTGCTTTAATTCTCAAGTAGTACCATTATGGAATGCAGTAATTATTTCGACAATCTAGTTAATCTAGAAAATCATAAATGCAACTATCTTTGATAAGCATAAGCCAAATGTTTATGTTGCTCTCAAGATGTTATGGAATTCAATCAAGGAAATAAACTTTTTTTGAGTTAGGAGTATGTTTAATTCATAAGATAATCTTCACATTTTGTAGCTCCTCCACATTCATGGCATTATAGGGATTGTGCCTAAGATTGTCTCTATGGTATGGAGATTGCCACCTTTAGGATGGCTCAAAGTCAATACAAATGGATCCCTTTTGGGTAATTTAGGTGCTTTTAGAGTAAGAGGAATATTTCGAAATGTATATGGTTTTCCACATGGTGCTTTTGCTTTTGGTATAGGATGTAACTTTATATACATTATTGAGATTAGTGCTACTATACATGCTATTGAAATTGCATGGAAGAAAGGTTGGCATCACCTTTAGCTTGAGTATGATTCTATTTTTGTAGTTCAATTATTTTCTTCGAAGAAGAAGTAAGTGCCTTGGGAGCTTTAGCACTGATGGTTTGATTGTTTGCATTACACTGCTTAGATGATGTTAAGAGTGTCACATATCTTCCATCAAGGAAATTTTGCAATGGATCTGCTAGCTAAACAAGGTGTATCAGCCACATCCCCACTTTGGTGGGATTCTGCCCCCACTTTCGTTAATTTAACTATTTGTAAGGATTACAATAAATTGACTAGTTATAGGTTCTATTAATATATTGTGGGGGGTTTTAGTTGTTTACTCTTTGTATGAATTTCTTTTATTTTTATTTTAATTTAATTTTGGGCTCCAGAAAGATGATGAGAACACTAAAAGGGTATCAACCTAGTTAAGATGCTCAAATGCATTCACTGATTTCTATACTCCAATCCTTTACTAAGAAAAATATATTTATTCATTCATAAACATACAAGAATATTAATATAAATTTTATGTGATTTAATTATTAAAAAATAAAGTTAAAAATTTAGAATTGCCTATAATAATTAGTTTACATGTCAACGAACCTATATTGATTGTTAATATGATTTTTATATATTTATTATTAATATATTTTTTATAGAAATAATAAAACTATTGTAAAAAATCTTAAATTAATTTATATATATACTTTATACATTTGATTTTCCAACTTACTAATATAGATTCAATAACAAGAGAAGCAATTTACAAGACATAAGATGAAATAAAAAAAAAAGAAAATTTTTTATTTTTCGATAAAGAGTTTTTTTTTAACAAGCCTTTAACCCATTGTAGACACCCAATTTCGGGATGATATGTTATGGATACAACAAATGACTCCAATGATGAAAATGTCTTCAATACTTGATTTTTAAAAAATTCTAAGGGTTTTTAAAGGAAGGATTTAATGTTTTCAGAGACTAAATCGCAAAGTTCTTTTTAGGATCTAATTGCAAAATTTAAATTTTTTCGTAGGTCTTTTTGTAATTAAATGTAAAAAAAAGTGTGTTGAAATTCCATAATTTTGATCGGTAACAATTCCGATTGGGATTGTATAATTCCAATTGGAAATACACAATCCCAGTTGGAATTGAATTCTTCCATTTTTTTCCTATTTCTAATTATTTCCAATTTAGTGTTTTAATTGGTTTAAACTTCCTAATTAACTTAATCCTATCTGGTTTAAAATTCCTAAATACACTTTAGGAATTAGAATCACATTAGGATTAGGGTTAGGCTTTCTAGTTCTACTATAAAAAGAAAGAAAGGGAAGCAATAGGGAAGAGGAAAAAAGAAGAAAAAAACGTAGGAAAAGAAGGAAAAAGGAGGTCGGGTGAGAAAGAGAAAGAAGAGGAAGAGAAGAAGTAAAAATGTGATTTTCTCTTGAATATTTTACAAAAATTCCTTTTGATTCATCAATTAATTCAAGACTCGTGAAAATTTTTTAAGGAAAAGCATTCGAAGATTTGTCAAGAACAGTGAACTACCAATATGAGGAGCACCCTAAATCATCCATAAGCATATCATCTTCTTTTATTCTTTATTTATTTATTTATTCATTTGATTATTTTACATTATTATTTTTATCATTGTTCTTTTGAAGTTATTATTATAATTTATTCATTAGTTTTATTTTATCTTATTATTTTATGGTGATTATGGAGGAAAACACATGGTGATCATGTGGAAGGGATAAATTCATGAGAAGTCCGTGGCAGAACATAGATAAAGCCTCATAGAGACTTAGTTTCTAGGGGTTTATTTTATTCTTATCATCTTTATTTTTTTTGTTTATTGTTTTATTTTTATTAATTGTTTCATGAATTAATGTAATAGCCCCAATAGTGGGAATAATAAAATTATGTCTGTGGTTGCATGTTTATTTTTTTTATTAAGTTGGTTGGTAATAATTAGGTTTTAATTTGATAATTATTTAAAATCAATGGAGGAAGTAGATTAATTTAGGTTGTATGTTAATAAAAATTAGGATTTTAGTAAGGAATAATTTAATTACTTGTTTGATCTTAGTTACTTGTTTTTTTTTATGTTTTTATTTGTTTTTGGGTTTATTTATTATTTTTATGTGTTTTGGACTTTAAGCCCACTTTAAGTCTTGATTTATTTATTTAAGTTTAGGTAATTCTTTTAGCTCATCTCACTTAATAATTAAATAGGTTTAATTAATTAAAATATATCTTTAGGTCCATAATTAATTAGATTTTAGATTAGAAATATCCTTAGGCCCATTTAGTTAATTAGACATAGGCCCACCTAATTTAATTTAATTAATTTAGACTTAGCTTGCTTAATTTAAGCCTTCTTTCATAATTTGTAGATTTAAGATCATTATTTAATTAAAACATGTAGAATTAAGCCCACTAATTTGAATACCATCATAACATGTAGAATTAAGCCCATTTTTTAGAAAATACATAGACTTAGGTTCATTTAATTAAAATCAAAAGGAATTAGGTCTTTAGGTTCACTTATAATTAAAACATGTAGATTTAGCTCATTTATTTAAAATCCATGTAGATTATACTAACTTAGGGATTATGTGATTTGTTGAATGCATTATTTACTTGTATATTTCATGACTAGTTTGCCTTGGAGTTGATTGTTTAGGGTTTATATGAAATTGCATATAGATAGAGAATGAGATAATAATTCATAAAGTAATTCTAAATGAACACAAGA
The DNA here is from genome assembly GCA_947683625.1 of Mallotus nudiflorus. Taxonomy (NCBI): domain Eukaryota; kingdom Viridiplantae; phylum Streptophyta; class Magnoliopsida; order Malpighiales; family Euphorbiaceae; genus Mallotus; species Mallotus nudiflorus. Next base: position 7,543 of record CANTUR010001767.1, on the reverse strand, counting down.
CTGAAAGAAGTTGGTGTTCCGTATCCAGAATCTCCTGGTTATGGTGCTAGCTTTCTTTTAGGGAATCGAGTACCACCCTTTTAATTTGTCCTAGTTATTACCCTGGGTGGCAACTCCTCATCTCCATGCCATGTCTTTGTGACATTGGTTAGTGTGTTCTCTAGAGCCCTGAGCTCAAACAGTGTCGCAGTTGCTAAAATCTTGGACGTGCGCCAAAACCCCGCCATCTATAGTGGCGACTCCACTGGGGATAAGAGATACTGATTCTACTTGTGTTCTTTAGAATTATTTTATTAATTATTATTTTATTGTTGCATTCATTCTGCATGTCCCTATTAACCGATGGCTTTGATTTATGATTCTATGATTCCACTAGCTTAATGGGGTTATAGATCAGCTAACCATCACTCTTAGCCATAACTCGATCCAAAAGAGATTCATCTGACCAGAGCCTGTAACCCAAGTCCTTAAGGGGGGTAGTCTTCTCTTGAGTTTGCAAAGGATGTTGGGCCCCTCTGACCTTGGCCTGTAACTCAAAGTCCATAATAGAGAGCATCTTGCCAAGGGAACCTTGACCTTTTTATCGGACCTTAACCATATATAATGGCTTAGTTATTTCCCCTAGGATCTACCCAAATTATTTTTAAATGTTGTCATAAGGTATTTCTATCTGTAATGGCCCAAGCCCGTACTTTTGAAACCCGTTTAGGTTAACAAAGATTGGGCTAATCTTTTACACCTAGAAATATTGTTTCTGTGCTTCTATTGCTTTGAGAGATTTGGCATGCGCATCGGACCCTAATATCCCTTGTTGATATTAAGACCAAGACCAAAAATCCTAGGAAAAGCAACTCGCCATTGAATACGTGTGTGGGAGGAATAATGTTGGAAGGATGTATGTATACCTAACTTGTTACTTGCTACTTGTTGCATAGCACGTGCATCATGCATGCATGCATACATGCATCTCATGCATCATACTAACCATTTGTCTTATAGCCATTATAGATTCATCTAGGTCTTCTTGTGTTTGGAGTGAAAAAGGTGGCAGACTGGTGAGAACTAATTCAAGCCCCCAATCGATCACGAAAGAGATCCTTAGCAGACTGGAAAAGAGCCCCATTAATTTGCTCTATTTGGAAGCTACACAACCTGAACAAATTGAAAGAATGGAACAACAAGAGGGAGGAACTAGACCCTAGAAGATGTCAAAGGAGCACTGATGGATGATATAAGAGCAATGATGCAAGACGAGTTAAGACAAGCTTTAGCGGGACTAATGCCACCACCTGTTGCTACTGCTCCACCCTCCCTGACCAACCCACCTGCTATGGGTTCACTACCTATTAATAATGACAATGTTGGAGAAATGAAACTCGAGGATGTTGAGAGTTATATGGTTGAAAAAGCGAAAAAGGAATCACTTGAGCAAGTTCAAGAGTTGGAATCCAGATAGATGAAGGAATTAACTCAAAAAATGTATAAGATGGAAGAGTTGATGAGCGGACAAGGCTTAGGGTACCCGTTTGACTTTGATGATGTGATACAATTTGAGGAAGATAGGTTACCTAACAAATTCAAAATGCCGCAACTACAGAAGTTTGATGGTACTGGGGACCCGAGGATTCATCTCAGTTAATACACAACTACTATAAGTACCATTAAGGCTCCTTTGGTTGTGGTTACTAAGCTGTTTGTGCTATCCTTGGAAGGTATGGCCGTTAACTGGTATCATGGGTTAGAGAAGTCTATCTGAGCATATTGGAGGGAGTTGTGCACTGCTTTTCTAAACCAATACAACTATAGTACTAGGCTTGAGGTGTCTATAAGAGATCTGGAACTAACCAAGCAAAAGAACAACAAATCATTTTCAGAGTTTTTTACTAGGTTCATGAATAAGGCAGGAATGATGAAGAATAAATTAGTAGAGAAGGACCAGGTTAGAATGAAAGTCCAAAACATGTCACCTAACCTAGTGGAGAGGTTGCAAATGATGAACCCCAAGACGTTCGTGGACCTTTATGATGATGGGTTATAGGCTGAAGGGATCGAAATGAGAAAACCAAGGCTGCTAGGAACACTGGAATGAGAAATTACCCAACTGGGGGCACGTAGCAAGGAAATACCAGCCGAGTCATAAGAGTTCATGCCATCCAACAACCTAGGAGATTCTTAAATTTTAACCAACCTTTATCCAAAGTCCTAGACTGTCTCATTCAAAAAGGCCTCCTTAGACCCTTAACCCCTTCTAGACCACCAAACCTAAACCTCCCCAGTTTTGATCAAAATAGTTATTGCAAATTTCATCAAGTTGCTTGTCACTCTACTAACTCTTGCATGCATCTTAAACATGAAATCCAAAACCTTATAGACTCTGGAAAGATCACAGACCCTGAAAAATTAAGCCCAAACCTAAACACCCGAAATAATCCTTTCCCAAATTACCAAAATGTACCATCCCCAACCACGATAATGATTAACTTAGGAGTGAGTAAAGAGGAAGTGCTAAACTCTTTTGAGGATCTTAGCCTTAAAACTACTGAGAAATCTCCTAATACTCCTAAAAGTGTGGAAGTGGTAGAAGATTTACTGGGTCAGCCCTCATGCAAGTTCGATTATAAGGTGTTTTACTCCAAACCACCTTCTTTTGACATATCTATTGATACAATCGAGCCTACAGGATGGGGTGGGGAGTTCGATGATGAAAAGTTACTGGTGAAGAAGGAAAAATGCATGGTCGAGGTATGGAAAGAAGGGAAGAAAGATTAGACTATAGGGATGATTGATATTTGGTATAGTTCAGATGAGGAAGGCACTAAAGGGTATAATGTAGGGGTAGATAATCCCGAAGTCAGCCATGTTACCAGAAGCGGGAAGGGTTATAAGCCAGCAGAGAAAGCCATAGAGAGGGAAGAAGTTGTTGAAGGAGAAGACTCAAATGAACAGGGTGATGACTTGATTCTCGAACAACTCAAGAAAGTAAAGGCCAACGTAAGCATTTGGGAGCTCTTGATGCATTCAAGCAGCCACATAAGAGCTCTGGTTAAGGCCTTGACTAAGATGAACATTAAAACTATAGCAACTCTTGAAGCAATGGTGGCCAAGGTTACTAAGAAAAAGCACGAGGTCATTACTTTCTCGGATGAGGATTTACCTGTGGAAGGAAGGAACCATAATAAAGCACTATTCATCCCAGTTGAAGTAAGAGGGAAGAGGAATAATTATGTGATGGTGGATGATGGGTCCATGATTAATGTTTATCCACTACATATCCTACCCAATTTAGGTGTGAAGGTGGAGGATTTGGCAAAATCAGACCTTGTAATAAGGGCTTATAATGATAGCACAAGGAGTGTAGAAGGAACCTTTATGGCTTATATGAAGACTAGACTTATTAAAGCAATGGTGGAATTCACTGTGCTAGATATTCCTCTCACCTATGCCCTTCTTTTAGGTAGACCTTGGTATCATGTATTGGGAGGAGTGCCTTCAACCATGCATTAAAAGGTGAAATTCCTACTTGATAGGGAAGTGGTGACTCTAGATGCTAGTATAGGCAAAATGGTGTCTACAGTTATTGATAGTTAGAAATAGGTAATCACTCCCCTAGGTTACTAGGTGGCCATGATTTCAGAGGGAGTCGCAATGGATCCAAGGGTTATGAACATGATCAAAAAGATGAATTACCGACCAGGATAAGGACTAGGGAAAAATGAGCAAGGAATCCCAGAACTGCCAGATTTCAAACCCAGAATGACACAAGAGGATTGGGCTATACTGGAGCTGGGTTTAGCAGCAAAGGGACAAGAAGAAGGTTTTTCAACAAAAATGGCCTAGGGAGTGTGGGACCCCTAAAAGGTAACTTTCTCAAGCAAAGAAAGGAAAAGTTCTACCAGGGTGAAAAAGAGCCTGTCCAAGTAGCTGGTGTGGATGTCCTTGGATTTGAAATTTTTAAAGAATAGATAGTTGAAAAGCTGGTGCAAGACAACAAGGACAAGGTGATGAAGACAATTATTGAAAAGATGAAAACCGAAGACATCGAAGAACTGCTTTTTCTGCCACCCAATAAAGAACCATAACAGGAATTAGCTAGTATCATTAATAATAGTTTTAATGACATTTTTTATGAAGAAATCAATGTAATAACATCTGATATGTTTGAGGATGAAAACTTTGTTTCCTTTATTGTCAATGATATAAATTCTAGTTTGGCTTACTTGTGTAATGTCAATTCTGATGGTCTTATTCATTTTAATAATGATCATTCATGCATGTTTGACATTAATTCTATTCAATTAGATTCATTAAACATGGGCACATATGAACAACCAAAACACATTTCTATATCACATGACTTAACTCCTGAAGAGAGGGAAAAATTTAAGAGAATATTAATAAAAAGAAAGGTAGTATTTGCTTAGTCCTATGAGGATATACTAGGGTTAGATAGGGGAATTGCAAAGCATCACATTCCAATATATCCTAAAGCTAAACCTGTGAAGTATAAACTTAATAGGTTAAGGCCAGAGTGGACAGCAAAGATAAGGGAAGAAGTCACTAAGCAAATCCAGGCTGGTTCTCTAGAAGTTGTGGAATACCCTCAATGGTTGGCAAATATAGTACTAGTTCTCAAGAAAGATGGAAAAGTTCGAATGTGTGTGGACTTTAGGGAGCTGAATAAGGCATGTCCAAAGGATGATTTTCCTTTACCCTATATTGATGTGATTGTGGATAATGCATCATCTAGTGCGATGTATTTGTTTATGGATGGGTTCTTAGGTTATAATCAGATAATGATGGCAATGATGGACATGATCAAGACTACTTTCATTACGGAATGGGGAATGTACTACTACAAGGTGATGCCCTTTGGATTAAAGAATGCAGGAGCAACTTATCAAAGAGTAGATATTGCCTTATTTCATGATATGATGCATAAGGAAGTGGAAGTTTATGTTGATGACATGAGGGTTAAGTTTGAAACAAGAGAGGGACACTTTGAGGCTTTGGATAAGTTCTTAGGAAGAATAGAAAATATAACCTAAGGCTTAATATGAAGAAATGCATCTTTAGGGTAACTTTAGGAAAGTTATTGGGGCTCATAATCAGCAATAGAGGAGTAGAAGTCGATCCAGATAAGATCAAAGCCATCCAAGAGATGCCAACACCAAAAACAGAGAAGGAAGTATGAGGGTTTATCAAAAAACTATAGTACATCAGTAGGTTCATTAGGAGACTTACTATGGTCTGCGACTCAATTTTCAAACTCTTGAGGAAGAATCAGCCCATGGAGTGGAATGAAGAATGCCAAAAATCCTTTGATAAGATTAAGGAATACCTTACTAACCCGCTTGTATTGAGGCCACCAAAACAAGGTAAGCCTTTAATCTTATATTTGGCTTTAGAAGAAAATGCAATGGGAGCAATGCTAGCACAAGAAGGGCTCGAAGGGGTGGAGTACACTATATATTATCTTAGTAAAAAGTTCCTACCATATGAAGAAAAGTACGATCTTATAGAAAAGACATGTTTAATAATGATCTGGGCTACAAAGAAGTTAAGGCATTACTTCTAGTCCTACAAAGTACAAGTTGTTTCAAGGATAGATCCTTTAAAATACTTGTTCCAAACATCGGCTTTGACTAGAAAGATGTCTAGATGGTTGGTACTTTTAACTAAGTTTGATATAGAATATATCACTACAAAGGTCATCAAAGGTAGAGCTGTAGCAGAGTTTCTAGCCCAGAATGCAGTCGAAGGAAATGAACAGTGGAATCTAGAGTTTCGAGATGAAAACCTAGCCGTAATAGAACATCAAGAATGTAAACTTTATTTCAATGGAGCAGTGAATAATAGAGGAGTAGGGTTAGGAGTAATTCTTGTCACACCAGAAGGAGAAACCATCCTAGTGGCCCAGAAGTTAGACTTCAAGGTTACTAATAATATGGTTGAGTACGAGGCATGTATCTATGGTATGGAAGTAGCATTGGCAGTCAGAGCGAAAGACCTATTGGTTTACGGAGATTCTATGTTGGTCATCAGCCAGGCTAATGAAGAGTGGGAAATAAAGGAAGAAAGACTAAATCCTTACATCCATTATTTGAGAAAGCTAATAAAGAATTTTACCAAATGTCTTTTTATGCATTTACCAAGAGATGAGAATCAGATGGTGGATGCTTTGGCAACACTTTCTTCAATGTGGGATAAACTGACAGGATCGATGATGAAACCTTTAGTAATAATGAAATTGCAAGCTCTATGTTATGGCAAAGAACATGTCATGAATATTTAGATAAGGCCAGAGGAAAAGCCATGGTTTTATGATGTCTAGAGATTCATCGAAGAAAGAAGATACCCAGACGAAGCAACTTCCAAAGATAGATATGCTCTTCATGTTCTTGCACATCATTATGCAAGTTATGATGGGATATTATACAGAAGGATGCCGAATGGAATACAGCTGAGATGTCTCAAGAAGGATGAAGCAAAGCAGGCGATGAGAGAGATTTATATAGGAGTTTATGGATCACATATGAATGGGATAATTTTGGCAAAGAAGATTACTCGGCAAGGGTACTATTAGGGGAGTATGGAAAAGGACTGCATCCAAATAGTGAGAGAATGCCATCAATGTCAAGTACATAGGAACCTCAATTACCTTCCCCCTACAGTTCTAAATAGTTTAACATCTCCATGGCCCTTTGCAGCCTAAGGAATAGATATAATAGGGGAAGTAAAACCAGCTGCTTCAAATGGGCATAAATATATAGTAGTCATAATCGATTACTTTTCAAGATGGGTAGAAGCTGAATCCTTTAGCACCCTAAAAGCTAGACAGATGGCAAAGTTCATTGAGAAGAACCTCATATATAGGTATGGGGTCCCACATCATGTTGTGACAAACAATGGAGTTCAGTTTCAAGCAAAAAGTGCTAAGTTGTTACAAAGATACAAGATTGAGCATCATAAGTCCTCACCTTATCGACCTCCGGCTAATGGAGCAGTAGAAGTGGTTAATAAGAATATAAAGAAGATTCTCTCTAAGATGGTGAAGACACATAAGGACTGGTCCAAATACCTCCCTTTTGCTTTGTGGGGATACAAAACTACAACACGTATGGCTACGAGACAAACTCCATTCTCGTTAGTATATGGTTATGAAGCAGTTCTACCCATAGAGACAGAAATTAAATCCTTGAGGGTGGTTATGGAAGCAAAAATCCCCGAGAGTGAATGGATGCAAAAAAGGTTTGATTATCTTATATCACTAGATGAGAAAAGGATGGATGCTTTATTCCATACTCAAATTTATTAGAGAAGAATAGCGAGAGCGTTCAACAAAAAGGTTAAGCCAGGAAAGATAAAAGCAGGAGATATGGTATTAAAGAATGTAAGGGCAATGGTGTTTGACCTAAGAGGAAAATTCAGACTGAATTGGGAAGGATAATATTTAGTCAGGACAATATTTAGTCAAGACAATCTTGCTCAAAGGAGCAGCAAAGATATCTGATCTAGAAGGGAATGAGTTCACTGAGCCAATTAA
>CANTUR010001766.1:47500-52500 GCA_947683625.1 Mallotus nudiflorus | reverse complement strand
GTCGACGGAGTTCAAGCCTCATGCCACAGTTGCGCCGCAAGCTTCCACCCCACCGCTCAAGCACTACAACTTAATGATGTGCCCTCGCAATGCAGCATCCGCCATTGGCACGCCCAAGCACAATGCGAGCACCCCCAGCCTCAACATAAGCATGCGCCAAAATGCGTCACCGAACAATGCTCAGCCCCTTGCACCGGTTGTGCCGCGAGATCCTGCCCCCCCACTCGAGCACTCCAACTGAATGATGTGCCCTCGCAGCAAGACATCCACCCTTGGCACGCCCAGGCTCAAGGCTCGGCACGTTCGTTGCAAGGCCCTCGAGAGCATCACACCGAGCCCCGAGATGCCGCAAGCCCCCAACCATCCATGCCGGCACAGCACGAGGGTACCATGCCCATACCTCAAGAAAGCGACCATTAGCACCTCAAAGCCACAGTAATCAACCCTCAAGAGCCCGCATCGCAAAGCACATCAACGGCTGTGCGCCTCCGATCAAGGGGACACCCCCCATGCATCCACATACAAAAGCTACCGTTCGGACCTGGACATCACACGAAGGTAGATTACTCAGCCTGGTGACATTCGCGCCCACCCCGAAACCGGCAGCCCCTGTGCACACTTCAGCATGAGGTTTGTCCCCAAAAACGTCAGCCACACATCCTTGGATGCTCACCGCCCTCGGAGGGGACGTTCCCCCGTCCATCGGCACGCATCGAGGCTGCCCACGCTTGGCGAAGAGCATTGAAAAAACACAGCACGTGAATGCCGAGCTCAAGCCTTACCCAAGCAGCCCATCAGCATGCTCCAGCACGGGGTTGGGCCCCAACGCCGTTGGATCACAACCATGAAATGCCTCGCTCCACCGATCCTCCACCCCGATCGTTAGAGTTGCCTCGGGTTCGACCGCGGTGAGCGGATGAGGCCCCTCAAAATCCCCCAACAATCGGGGCAACATGCCACCACCTCAGGAAAAAATCCGCAGCGAGTGGGCCCGCGACATGGCGTGGTGGCCCGCCATGGCCCGGGTCCTTCCGACATCCGACCGGGGCACCGGAGGGGGTAGGGGGATGTTTTCCGCGCCACACCGAAGCCCACAAGTGCCTAGGCATGCCCCCTTGCCTAGGCGCCCCAGCCCCCCCAGGGGGGTTGAGGTATGCTGCACCCCCCTAAAGAGCATAAGGAGCACAGTGGGCTGTGGTAGGAGGAGACATCAATATGTTCCACCCATCACACCCCCCCTAAAAAATTCAATTTAAGGAATTTTGAAATGATTTTTTGCAGATATGTTAAGAATAATACAATATACTCTAGCAAAAAATTTCAGAATTTTTTGAGCACGTTAAATATTTTTTTTTATTTTTTTAATGCGGAAAATAGAGAAATTCATAAAAAATAGAGGAGACCTCAAAAAATCACCATTTTTTGTGGAGAGCCCCAAAAAAATATGGTAAATTTAATGGTGTGACCAGATTTTAATTCTCATGATGTTTTCTTGATGATTGTGCTACATGCTAAATCTTCCCGAAAAATCGGCCAAAATGCCAATGTGGCAAAAATATGAAGTCCCACCATAACAAAGATCTCCTGAAGATATGTTAAGAATAATCAAATATGCTGTAGGAAAAAATTTCAGAATTTTTTGAGCACGATAACTATTTTTTTTTATTTTTTTAATGCGGAAAATAGATAAATTCATAAAAAATAGTGGACACCTCAAAAAATCACCGTTTCTTGTGGATAGCCATAAAAAAATATGATAAATTTAATGGTGTGACCATATTTTAATTTTCACGATGTTTGCTTGATGATTGGGCTATATGCTCAATCTTCCCGAAAAATCGGCCAAAATGGCTATGTGGCAAAAGCATGCAGTCCCACCGGAATAAAGGCATCTTGCCAATGAAACTTTAGAAGTACCATTTTCAAATAAATAGTGAATGGTTTCATCATACGCGAGGAAGGGTCACAACATATACGATATAATGATGCCCGATATACTTGTCGGGGTTGTGGCACCGAGGATGATCAACCCCATCCAACTTACCGCAACAAAAATCAAGCCCGAACCATATTCAACGCTCTAAAAGCACGTAATGCCTCGTGCCAAAAGCATGTGCCCCTTGACCGTGCCGCATAGGCATCTATCCGCCCGGGGAGCATGCCATTAACCTCCAAAAGCCATGCCATTAACCTCCAACGATACTCGGCCATGGGCGAGCCGAGGCGTCCCAGCCTCGGCCGAGGGCGTGCCGAGGCCTCGGCCATGCACGCCGAGGCATGCCAGGACTCTCGGCCGAGGGCGTGCCGAGGCTCGGCCATGCGCGCCGAGGCATGCCAGGACTCTCGGCCGAGGGCCTGCCGAGCCTCGGCCATGCGCGCCGAGGCATGCCAGGAATCTCGTCCGAGGGCCTGCCGAGGCTCGGCCATGAGCGCCGAGGCATGCGAGGACTCTCGGCCGAGAGGGGGCCGAGGCCTCGGCCATGCGCTCCGAGGCATGCCAGCACTCTTGGCCGAGAGGGTGCCGAGGCCTCGGCCATGCGTGCCGAGGCATGCCGGGACTCTCGGCCGAGGGCGTGCCGAGGCTCGGCCATGCGCGCCGAGGCATGCCTGGACTCTCGGCCGAGGGCCTGCCGAGGATCGGCCATGCGCGCCGAGGCATGCCAGGAATCTCGGCCGAGGGCCTGCGAAGCCTCGGCCATGCGCGCCGAGGCATGCCAGGAATCTCGTCCGAGGGCCTGCCGAGGCTCGGCCATGAGCGCCGAGGCATGCGAGGACTCTCGGCCGAGAGGGGGCCAAGGCCTCGGCCATGCGCTCCGAGGCATGCCAGCACTCTTGGCCGAGAGGGTGCCGAGGCCTCGGCCATGCGCGCCGAGGCATGCCCGGACTCTCGGCCGAGGGCCTGCCGAGGCTCGGCCATGCGCGCCGAGGCATGCCAGGACTCTCGGCGGAGGGCCTGCCGAGCCTCGGCCATGCGCGCCGAGGCATGCCAGGAATCTCGGCCGAGTGTCACGTGAGTTTTGTTAACCCCCAACACTCGCCCACGTGCGGCCTAGCAATACCTCGTCCAACCCACGCAAGTATGCTAGTAAGCCTCCTTACCCACACTTTTAGGATCGTGCCTTGGCTTTGGAAAGCTAGCACACCCACTAGCAAAATGTATGCTTAAGAAGAGAAAGGGTAGCACAAGTGTTATGTGTAAAGAAACCTTACTTTACACTATACAAAGGAACAAGAATGGCTTACAAGAAAGTATGCTTCCTATGGCTTTACAAGGCTTAGCTCTCTCTTGGCTAGATGGCTCCTAACACTCTTCTATCTATCTATTTACAAATGAGGGTGGAGGTATTTATAGGTGAGGATGGGTTACTATTCCCACCTCCTTACTATTCCACCTCCTCATGGGAATATTCTAGAACCTTCCCATGTCACACTTATGGAAGCTTCCCTTCCTCTCCTCCCATGGAGAGTTCTAGACACCCCATGTCTAGATATTTCCATAAGCTTCCCATACAACCCTCATGGACTCTCTACACACTTCCATAATATGCTAGAGTACTCCACACAACTCTAGCTTATTCTAGCCTATTCTAGAATATTCTATAGTACTCCTACATACTATAGTTAAGCTAGGGAGAATGTATGCCTTTTAAACCACCCACCATGGTGTCAAAACTCCTTAGGCATATTTCCCGTGACATTCTCCCCCACCAAACCTAGCGACGCCCTCGTCGCTCATGAGGCTTTGGCGATTCCAAGAGCTCCACAAGCTTCTTCAACCCTCGAAGCAGCTCCTTTGTCGCCTCCATGTCAAGACCCTCACGCTTGACTCGCGTTGCTTGAGTAGTCGACTTGCGCCTCCCATGATTCTCCAAGACTCCCTTCTCTTGGTCACGACCCTTTCGTGCTCTCATGGTTGCCCCCTTCGATCCTCCCCTTGGATCGTGCTCGTCGACGCACTCCTTGCTCCTTTGGGAAGTCCTTCGCGTACCCTTGCGAACATCTTCCTTCCTTGGCGCACCCCTTGACGCCTTTGTGCCACCCATTTCACCCTTATGGATGGTCTTGGACTTGTCATCCACCTTACCCTTTGGTGGTGAAGTAGGCTTCCTTTGCCTACCTTTGTACTTATTCCCTCGATGTGTAGGCCTCTTTGCACCCTTCTCACCTTGCCCCTCTCGAGATTCACCCTTGGAGATTTGTATGTCGAAGATCCCCTTGTCTTGACACTTCTCCCTCTTGATGGGTATGGGTAGCATTTGGCCATCCTCCATAAAGTACATGGTGTTAGCATAGGGAACCAAGATAGCTTTCACCATGTTTAGGAAGTCCATCCCCAAGTAGAACTTCCTTCCTCCAAGTGGAGCTACTAAAATGTCAAGTTTGCCATGCCACGGACCAATCTCGACGTCCACTCCACGAGCCTTCCCCTCGATCTTGAACATCTTGTCATCCACCCCTTTGGCAAAGCCACTTGACTTTCTATATGGCATGCCTATCTCGTCGGCAAGCTCCTTTGCCATATAGATTGCATCGGCACCAGAGTCGATCATGGCTTCTAAGGTTTGTCCCCGTACCTTAGTCTTGATCAACATTCGGCCACGATGTTGCTCTCCACTCTTGGGTTGAATGGAAGGAAGGAGATTGATGCTAGCAAGCTCCCCCTCACGTTGCTTCTCCCCCTCCTCCATTCTTACCAAAGCCGCAAGCTTCCCTCGCTTGGGGCACTCATATGCTCGATGTGGCCCATTGCAAATGAAACAAGCAAGTTTCGGCTTAGAAGACTCACCCTTGTCCTCCTTACGCCATGGTTTGGATGACCCCTCTTTGTCATCCCTCCTCCACTTGCTTCGTCCCTTATACCTTGGGCGGGAGCGCTCTTCGTCATCGTCGGAAGACTCCCCATTGTCTCCCCTACCATTGCTATCGTACTCGACCTTTTTGCCTTTGTCTTTCAGGTCCCTTTTCTTGAACTCTATTAAGCTCTCGGCAATGGCCATCGC
>CANTUR010001766.1:30000-37500 GCA_947683625.1 Mallotus nudiflorus | reverse complement strand
GCGTCGTCGGCAAGGTTCTTGCCCTTTGCCACAGTTGTGCCGCAAGATTCTGCCAAACCGCTCGAGCACTACAAACTTAATGATGTGCCCTCGCAATACAGCATGCACTCTCGACACGCCCAGGCGCATGGCAAGCCCCCAGCCTCAGCACAAGCGCACGTCGAAATGCATCGTCGACGGAGTTCAAGCCTCATGCCACAGTTGCGCCGCAAGCTTCCACCCCACCGCTCAAGCACTACAACTTAATGATGTACCCTCGCAATGCAGCATCCGCCATTGGCACGCCCAAGCACAATGCGAGCACCCCCAGCCTCAACATAAGCATGCGCCGAAATGCGTCACCGAACAATGCTCAGCCCCTTGCACCGGTTGTGCCGCGAGATCCTGCCCCCCCACTCGAGCACTCCAACTGAATGATGTGCCCTCGCAGCAAGACATCCACCCTTGGCACGCCCAGGCTCAAGGCTCGGCACGTTCGTTGCAAGGCCCTCGAGAGCATCACACCGAGCCCCGAGATGCCGCAAGCCCCCAACCATCCATGCCGGCACAGCACGAGGGTACCATGCCCACACCTCAAGAAAGCGACCATTAGCACCTCAAAGCCACAGTAATCAACCCTCAAGAGCCCGCATCGCAAAGCACATCAACGGCTGTGCGCCTCCGATCAAGGGGACACCCCCCATGCATCCACATACAAAAGCTACCGTTCGGACCTGGACATCACACGAAGGTAGATTACTCAGCCTGGTGACATTCGCGCCCACCCCGAAACCGGCAGCCCCTGTGCACACTTCAGCACGAGGTTTGTCCCCAAAAACGTCAGCCACACATCCTTGGATGCTCACCGCCCTCGGAGGGGACGTTCCCCCGTCCATCGGCACGCATCGAGGCTGCCCACGCTTGGCGAAGAGCATTGAAAAAACACAGCACGTGAATGCCGAGCTCAAGCCTTACCCAAGCAGCCCATCAGCACGCTCCAGCACGGGGTTGGGCCCCAACGCCGTTGGATCACAACCATGAAATGCCTCGCTCCACCGATCCTCCACCCCGATCGTTAGAGTTGCCTCGGGTTCGACCGCGGTGAGCGGATGAGGCCCCTCAACATCCCCCAACAATCGGGGCAACATGCCACCACCTCAGGAAAAAATCCACAGCGAGTGGGCCCGCGACATGGCGTGGTGGCCCGCCATGGCCCGGGTCCTTCCGACATCCGACCGGGGCACCGGAGGGGGTAGGGGGATGTTTTCCGCGCCACACCGAAGCCCACAAGTGCCTAGGCATGCCCCCTTGCCTAGGCGCCCCAGCCCCCCCAGGGGGGTTGAGGTATGCTGCACCCCCCTAAAGAGCATAAGGAGCACAGTGGGCTGTGGTAGGAGGAGACATCAATATGTTCCACCCATCACACCCCCCCTAAAAAATTCAATTTAAGGAATTTTGAAATTATTTTTTGCAGATATGTTAAGAATAATACAATATACTCTAGCAAAAAATTTCAGAATTTTTTGAGCACGTTAAATATTTTTTTTTATTTTTTTAATGCGGAAAATAGAGAAATTCATAAAAAATAGAGGAGACCTCAAAAAATCACCATTTTTTGTGGAGAGCCCCAAAAAAATATGGTAAATTTAATGGTGTGACCAGATTTTAATTCTCATGATGTTTTCTTGATGATTGTGCTACATGCTAAATCTTCCCGAAAAATCGGCCAAAATGCCAATGTGGCAAAAATATGAAGTCCCACCATAACAAAGATCTCCTGAAGATATGTTAAGAATAATCAAATATGCTGTAGGAAAAAATTTCAGAATTTTTTGAGCACGATAACTATTTTTTTTATTTTTTTAATGCGAAAAATAGATAAATTCATAAAAAATAGTGGACACCTCAAAAAATCACCGTTTCTTGTGGATAGCCATAAAAAAATATGATAAATTTAATGGTGTGACCATATTTTAATTTTCACGATGTTTGCTTGATGATTGGGCTATATGCTCAATCTTCCCGAAAAATCGGCCAAAATGGCTATGTGGCAAAAGCATGCAGTCCCACCGGAATAAAGGCATCTTGCCAATGAAACTTTAGAAGTACCATTTTCAAATAAATAGTGAATGGTTTCATCATACGCGAGGAAGGGTCACAACATATACGATATAATGATGCCCGATATACTTGTCGGGGTTGTGGCACCGAGGATGATCAACCCCATCCAACTTACCGCAACAAAAATCAAGCCCGAACCATATTCAACGCTCTAAAAGCACGTAATGCCTCGTGCCAAAAGCATGTGCCCCTTGACCGTGCCGCATAGGCATCTATCCGCCCGGGGAGCATGCCATTAACCTCCAAAAGCCATGCCATTAACCTCCAACGATACTCGGCCATGGGCGAACCGAGGCGTCCCAGCCTCGGCCGAGGGCATGCCGAGGCCTCGGCCATGCACGCCGAGGCATGCCAGGACTCTCGGCCGAGGGCGTGCCGAGGCTCGGCCATGCGCGCCGAGGCATGCCAGGACTCTCGGCCGAGGGCCTGCCGAGCCTCGGCCATGCGCGCCGAGGCATGCCAGGAATCTCGTCCGAGGGCCTGCCGAGGCTCGGCCATGAGCGCCGAGGCATGCGAGGACTCTCGGCCGAGAGGGGGCCGAGGCCTCGGCCATGCGCTCCGAGGCATGCCAGCACTCTTGGCCGAGAGGGTGCCGAGGCCTCGGCCATGCGTGCCGAGGCATGCCGGGACTCTCGGCCGAGGGCGTGCCGAGGCTCGGCCATGCGCGCCGAGGCATGCCTGGACTCTCGGCCGAGGGCCTGCCGAGGATCGGCCATGCGCGCCGAGGCATGCCAGGAATCTCGGCCGAGGGCCTACGAAGCCTCGGCCATGCGCGCCGAGGCATGCCAGGAATCTCGTCCGAGGGCCTGCCGAGGCTCGGCCATGAGCGCCGAGGCATGCGAGGACTCTCGGCCGAGAGGGGGCCGAGGCCTCGGCCATGCGCTCCGAGGCATGCCAGCACTCTTGGCCGAGAGGGTGCCGAGGCCTCGGCCATGCGCGCCGAGGCATGCTCGGACTCTCGGCCGAGGGCGTGCCGAGGCTCGGCCATGCGCGCCGAGGCATGCCAGGACTCTCGGCCGAGGGCCTGCCGAGGCTCGGCCATGCGCGCCGAGGCATGCCAGGACTCTCGGCCGAGGGCCTGCCGAGCCTCGGCCATGAGCGCCGAGGCATGCCAGGAATCTCGGCCGAGGGCCTGCCGAGGCTCGGCCGTGAGCACCGAGGCATGCCAGGACTCTCGGCCGAGGGCCTGCCGAGCCTCGGCCATGCGCTCCGAGGCATGCCAGGAATCTCGGCCGAGGGCCTGCCGAGGCTCGGCCATGCGCGCCGAGGCATGCCAGGACTCTCGGCCGAGAGGGTGCCGAGGCCTCGCCCATGCGCTCCGAGGCATGCCAGGACTCTTGGCCGAGAGGGTGCCGAGGCCTCGGCCATGCGCGCCCAGGCATGCCAGGAATCTCGGCCGAGGGCCTGCGAAGCCTCGGCCATGCGCGCCGAGGCATGCCAGGAATCTCGTCCGAGGGCCTGCCGATGCTCGGCCATGAGCGCCGAGGCATGCGAGGACTCTCGGCCGAGAGGGGGCCGAGGCCTCGGCCATGCGCTCCGAGGCATGCCAGCACTCTTGGCCGAGAGGGTGCCGAGG
This sequence comes from Mallotus nudiflorus, assembly GCA_947683625.1. Lineage (NCBI taxonomy): Eukaryota > Viridiplantae > Streptophyta > Magnoliopsida > Malpighiales > Euphorbiaceae > Mallotus > Mallotus nudiflorus. The sequence continues at coordinate 33,824 of CANTUR010001766.1, read as the reverse complement.
CCTCGGCCATGCGTGCCGAGGCATGCCGGGACTCTCGGCCGAGGGCGTGCCGAGGCTCGGCCATGTGCGCCGAGGCATGCCTGGACTCTCGGCCGAGGGCCTGCCGAGGATCGGCCATGCGCGCCGAGGCATGCCAGGAATCTCGGCCGAGGGCCTGCGAAGCCTCGGCCATGCGCGCCGAGGCATGCCAGGAATCTCGTCCGAGGGCCTGCCGAGGCTCGACCATGAGCGCCGAGGCATGCGAGGACTCTCGGCCGAGAGGGGGCCGAGGCCTCGGCCATGCGCTCCGAGGCATGCCAGCACTCTTGGCCGAGAGGGTGCCGAGGCCTCGGCCATGCGCCCCGAGGCATGCCCGGACTCTCGGCCGAGGGCGTGCCGAGGCTCGGCCATGCGCGCCGAGGCATGCCAGGACTCTCGGCCGAGTGTCACGTGAGTTTTGTTAACCCCCAACACTCGCCCACGTACGGCCTAGCAATACCTCGTCCAACCCACACAAGTACGCTAGTAAGCCTCCTTACCCACACTTTTAGGATCGTGCCTTGGCTTTGGAAAGCTAGCACACCCACTAGCAAAATGTATGCTTAAGAAGAGAAAGGGTAGCACAAGTGTTATGTGTAAACAAACCTTGCTTTACACTATATAAATAAACAAGAATGGCTTACAAGAAAGTATGCTTCCTATGGCTTTACAAGGCTTAGCTCTCTCTTGGCTAGATGGCTGCTAACACTCTCTTTTTTCTCTTTTTACAAATGAGGGTGGAGGTATTTATAGGTGAGTATGGGTTACTATTCCCACCTCCTTACTATTCCACGTCCTCATGGGAATATTCTAGAACCTTCCCATGTCACACTTATGGAAGCTTCCCTTCCTCTCCTCCCATGGAGAGTTCTAGACACCCCATGTCTAGATATTTCCATAAGCTTCCCATACAACCCTCATGGACTCTCTACACACTTCCATAATATGCTAGAGTACTCCACACAACTCTAGCTTATTCTAGCCTATTCTAGAATATTCTATAGTACTCCTACATACTATAGTTAAGCTAGGGAGAATGTATGCCTTTTAAACCACCCACCATGGTGTCAAAACTCCTTAGGCATATTTCCCGTGACATTCTCCCCCACCAAACCTAGCGACGCCCTCGTCGCTCATGAGGTTTTGGCGATTCCAAGAGCTTCACAAGCTTCTTCAACCCTCGAAGCAGCTCCTTTGTCGCCTCCATGTCAAGACCGTCGCGCTTGACTCGCGTTGCTTGAGTAGTCGACTTGCGCCTCCCATGATTCTCCAAGACTCCCTTGTCTTGGTCACGACCCTTTCGTGCTCTCATGGTTGCCCCATTCGATCCTCCCCTTGGATCGTGCTTGTCGACGCACTCCTTCATCCTTTGGGAAGTCCTTCGCGTACCCTTACGAACATCTTCCTTCCTTGGCGCACCCCTTGACGCCTTTGTGCCACCCATTTCACCCTTATGGATGGTCTTGGACTTGTCATCCACCTTTCCCTTTGGTGGTGAAGTAGGCTTCCTTTGCCTACCTTTGTACTTATTCCCTCGATGTGTAGGCCTCTTTGCACCCTTCTCACCTTGCCCCTCTCGAGATTCACCCTTGGAGATTTGTATGTCGAAGATCCCCTTGTCTTGACACTTCTCCCTCTCGATGGGTATGGGCAGCATTTGGCCATCCTCCATAAAGTACATGGTGTTAGCGTAGGGAACCAAGATAGCTTTCACCATGTTTAGGAAGTCCATCCCTAAGTAGAACTTCCTTCCTCCTAGTGGAGCTACCAAAATGTCAAGCTTGCCATGCCACGGACCAATCTCGATGTCCACTCCACGAGCCTTCCCCTCGATTTTGAACATCTTGTCGTCCACCCCTTTGGCAAAGCCACTTGACTTTCTATATGGCATGCCTATCTCGTCGGCAAGCTCCTTTGCCATATAGATTGCATCGGCACCAGAGTCGATCATGGCTTCTAAGGTTTGTCCCCGCACCTTAGTCTTGATCAACATTCGGCCACGATGTTGCTCTCCACTCTTGGGTTGAATGGAAGGAAGGAGATTGATGCTAGCAAGCTCACCCTCACGTTGCTTCTCCCCCTCCTCCATTCTTACCAAAGCCGCAAGCTTCCCTCGCTTGGGGCACTCATATGCTCGATGTGGCCCATTGCAAATGAAACAAGCAAGTTTAGGCTTAGAAGACTCACCCTTGTCCTCCTTGCGCCATGGTTTGGATGACCCCTCTTTGTCATCCCTCCTCCACTTGCTTCGTCCCTTATATCTTGGGCGGGAGCGCTCTTCGTCATTGTCGGAAGACTCCCCATTGTCTCCCCCACCATTGCTATCGTACTCGACCTTTTTGCCTTTGTCTTTCGGGTCCCTTTTCTTGAACTCTATTAAGCTCTCGGCAATGGCCATCGCGGTAGCAAGGTCTTTGACATCCCGTCGCTCCAACTCTTGCTTGGCCCAATGGGACAATCCATCGAGGAAGTTGAACAATGCCTCCTTCTCTCCCAGGTCGGGTATCTCCAACATCAACTCAGAGAACTCCTTGACATACTCTCGTATGTACCCCTCCTTGTGTTGAAGACGACGAAGCTTGGCCCTCGCTTCATTCTCCGCATCCTTGGGGTAGAATTGGGCCTTTAACTCCCTTTTGAAGTCTTCCCATGTAGTGATGGTGCACGTCCCCCTTTTGACATCCTCGCACCTTCTTCTCCACCACACGGTAGCCACATCATTTAAATAGAGAGATACAGACCTCACCTTGGCATTCTCGTCCACGATGCCTACGGCCTCAAAGTACCTCTCCAAGCTCCATAGGAAGTTATCTATCTCCCTTGCATTCCTCGCCCCACCAAAGGCTTTTAGCTTGGGAGCATCCACTTTATGAGTGGTCGTAGCTTGGACTCCCCCACCGCTCGCCAATGCGGCCTTTACCAAGCTAAGCTCCATCTCAAGCTTCTCGACCTTCTCCTTGTAAGCTTGCAACATTGCCTTAAGGGTTTTGTCTTCCCTTGACAACTTGTCCATGACCTCATTCAAGGCACCTTGCATCTCCCCTCGAAGCTCCTCCTCGTCACCACCCTTGGACTCGAGCTCCATGATACGTTGGTCCATGTCTTCGAGCTTGTCCCTCCACTCGGACATGGTGGTCTCTACCTTGACCAACCTTTCCTCCATGGTCGTTAGCAAGTCACGAGATTTCTCTCGTCCACCCTTCTTCGCACCACCTTGTGCTTGGCTTGTTGCTTGCTCACTTGAACCCGCCATTCTCTTGTGCTAACACTCTAACACACACTCCAAAGAAGGCAACCCAAATCCTCGAACTCAACCAAGAGCTCAACCCGCTCTGATACCAACTGTCACGTGAGTTTTGTTAACCCCCAACACTCGCCCACGTGCGGCCTAGCAATACCTCGTCCAACCCACACAAGTACGCTAGTAAGCCTCCTTACCCACACTTTTAGGATCGTGCCTTGGCTTTGGAAAGCTAGCACACCCACTAGCAAAATGTATGCTTAAGAAGAGAAAGGGTAGCACAAGTGTTATGTGTAAACAAACCTTGCTTTACACTATATAAATAAACAAGAATGGCTTACAAGAAAGTATGCTTCCTATGGCTTTACAAGGCTTAGCTCTCTCTTGGCTAGATGGCTGCTAACACTCTCTTTTTTCTCTTTTTACAAATGAGGGTGGAGGTATTTATAGGTGAGGATGGGTTACTATTCCCACCTCCTTACTATTCCACCTCCTCATGGGAATATTCTAGAACCTTCCCATGTCACACTTATGGAAGCTTCCCTTCCTCTCCTCCCATGGAGTG
>CANTUR010001766.1:15000-20000 GCA_947683625.1 Mallotus nudiflorus | reverse complement strand
CAAAAAATCACCATTTTTTGTGGAGAGCCCCAAAAAAATATGGTAAATTTAATGGTGTGACCAGATTTTAATTCTCATGATGTTTTCTTGATGATTGTGCTACATGCTAAATCTTCCCGAAAAATCGGCCAAAATGCCAATGTGGCAAAAATATGAAGTCCCACCATAACAAAGATCTCCTGAAGATATGTTAAGAATAATCAAATATGCTGTAGGAAAAAATTTCAGAATTTTTTGAGCACGATAACTATTTTTTTTATTTTTTTAATGCGGAAAATAGATAAATTCATAAAAAATAGTGGACACCTCAAAAAATCACCGTTTCTTGTGGATAGCCATAAAAAAATATGATAAATTTAATGGTGTGACCATATTTTAATTTTCACGATGTTTGCTTGATGATTGGGCTATATGCTCAATCTTCCCGAAAAATCGGCCAAAATGGCTATGTGGCAAAAGCATGCAGTCCCACCGGAATAAAGGCATCTTGCCAATGAAACTTTAGAAGTACCATTTTCAAATAAATAGTGAATGGTTTCATCATACGCGAGGAAGGGTCACAACATATACGATATAATGATGCCCGATATACTTGTCGGGGTTGTGGCACCGAGGATGATCAACCCCATCCAACTTACCGCAACAAAAATCAAGCCCGAACCATATTCAACGCTCTAAAAGCACGTAATGCCTCGTGCCAAAAGCATGTGCCCCTTGATCGTGCCGCATAGGCATCTATCCGCCCGGGGAGCATGCCATTAACCTCCAAAAGCCATGCCATTAACCTCCAACGATACTCGGCCATGGGCGAGCCGAGGCGTCCCAGCCTCGGCCGAGGGCATGCCGAGGCCTCGGCCATGCACGCCGAGGCATGCCAGGACTCTCGGCCGAGGGCGTGCCGAGGCTCGGCCATGCGCGCCGAGGCATGCCAGGACTCTCGGCCGAGGGCCTGCCGAGCCTCGGCCATGCGCGCCGAGGCATGCCAGGAATCTCGTCCGAGGGCCTGCCGAGGCTCGGCCATGAGCGCCGAGGCATGCGAGGACTCTCGGCCGAGAGGGGGCCGAGGCCTCGGCCATGCGCTCCGAGGCATGCCAGCACTCTTGGCCGAGAGGGTGCCGAGGCCTCGGCCATGCGTGCCGAGGCATGCCGGGACTCTCGGCCGAGGGCGTGCCGAGGCTCGGCCATGCGCGCCGAGGCTCGGCCATGCGCGCCGAGGCATGCCAGGACTCTCGGCCGAGGGCCTGCCGAGGCTCGGCCATGCGCGCCGAGGCATGCCAGGACTCTCGGCCGAGGGCCTGCCGAGCCTCGGCCATGAGCGCCGAGGCATGCCAGGAATCTCGGCCGAGGGCCTGCCGAGGCTCGGCCGTGAGCGCCGAGGCATGCCAGGACTCTCGGCCGAGGGCCTGCCGAGCCTCGGCCATGCGCTCCGAGGCATGCCAGGAATCTCGGCCGAGGGCCTGCCGAGGCTCGGCCATGCGCGCCGAGGCATGCCAGGACTCTCGGCCGAGAGGGTGCCGAGGCCTCGCCCATGCGCTCCGAGGCATGCCAGGACTCTTGGCCGAGAGGGTGCCGAGGCCTCGGCCATGCGCGCTCAGGCATGCCAGGAATCTCGGCCGAGGGCCTGCGAAGCCTCGGCCATGCGCACCGAGGCATGCCAGGAATCTCGTCCGAGGGCCTGCCGATGCTCGGCCATGAGCGCCGAGGCATGCGAGGACTCTCGGCCGAGAGGGGGCCGAGGCCTCGGCCATGCGCTCCGAGGCATGCCAACACTCTTGGCCGAGAGGGTGCCGAGGCCTCGGCCATGCGTGCCGAGGCATGCCGGGACTCTCGGCCGAGGGCGTGCCGAGGCTCGGCCATGCGCGCCGAGGCATGCCTGGACTCTCGGCCGAGGGCCTGCCGAGGATCGGCCATGCGCGCCGAGGCATGCCAGGAATCTCGGCCGAGGGCCTGCGAAGCCTCGTCCATGCGCGCCGAGGCATGCCAGGAATCTCGTCCGAGGGCCTGCCGAGGCTCGGCCATGAGCGCCGAGGCATGCGAGGACTCTCGGCCGAGAGGGGGCCGAGGCCTCGGCCATGCGCTCCGAGGCATGCCAGCACTCTTGGCCGAGAGGGTGCCGAGGCCTCGGCCATGCGCGCCGAGGCATGCCCGGACTCTCGGCCGAGGGCGTGCCGAGGCTCGGCCATGCGCGCCGAGGCATGCCAGGACTCTCGGCCGAGTGTCACGTGAGTTTTGTTAACCCCCAACACTCGCCCACGTGCGGCCTAGCAATACCTCGTCCAACCCACACAAGTACGCTAGTAAGCCTCCTTACCCACACTTTTAGGATCGTGCCTTGGCTTTGGAAAGCTAGCACACCCACTAGCAAAATGTATGCTTAAGAAGAGAAAGGGTAGCACAAGTGTTATGTGTAAACAAACCTTGCTTTACACTATATAAATAAACAAGAATGGCTTACAAGAAAGTATGCTTCCTATGGCTTTACAAGGCTTAGCTCTCTCTTGGCTAGATGGCTGCTAACACTCTCTTTTTTCTCTTTTTACAAATGAGGGTGGAGGTATTTATAGGTGAGGATGGGTTACTATTCCCACCTCCTTACTATTCCACCTCCTCATGGGAATATTCTAGAACCTTCCCATGTCACACTTATGGAAGCTTCCCTTCCTCTCCTCCCATGGAGTGTTCTAGACACCCCATGTCTAGATATTTCCATAAGCTTCCCATACAACCCTCATGGACTCTCTACACACTTCCATAATATGCTAGAGTACTCCACACAACTCTAGCTTATTCTAGCCTATTCTAGAATATTCTATAGTACTCCTACATACTATAGTTAAGCTAGGGAGAATGTATGCCTTTTAAACCACCCACCATGGTGTCAAAACTCCTTAGGCATATTTCCCGTGACATTCTCCCCCACCAAACCTAGCGACGCCCTCGTCGCTCATGAGGTTTTGGCGATTCCAAGAGCTTCACAAGCTTCTTCAACCCTCGAAGTAGCTCCTTTGTCGCCTCCATGTCAAGACCCTCGCGCTTGACTCGCGTTGCTTGAGTAGTCGACTTGCGCCTCCCATGATTCTCCAAGACTCCCTTGTCTTGGTCACGACCCTTTCGTGCTCTCATGGTTGCCCCATTCGATCCTCCCCTTGGATCGTGCTTGTCGACGCACTCCTTCATCCTTTGGGAAGTCCTTCGCGTACCCTTGCGAACATCTTCCTTCCTTGGCGCACCCCTTGACGCCTTTGTGCCACCCATTTCACCCTTATGGATGGTCTTGGACTTGTCATCCACCTTTCCCTTTGGTGGTGAAGTAGGCTTCCTTTGCCTACCTTTGTACTTATTCCCTCGATGTGTAGGCCTCTTTGCACCCTTCTCACCTTGCCCCTCTCGAGATTCACCCTTGGAGATTTGTATGTCGAAGATCCCCTTGTCTTGACACTTCTCCCTCTCGATGGGTATGGGCAGCATTTGGCCATCCTCCATAAAGTACATGGTGTTAGCGTAGGGAACCAAGATAGCTTTCACCATGTTTAGGAAGTCCATCCCTAAGTAGAACTTCCTTCCTCCTAGTGGAGCTACCAAAATGTCAAGCTTGCCATGCCACGGACCAATCTCGATGTCCACTCCACGAGCCTTCCCCTCGATTTTGAACATCTTGTCGTCCACCCCTTTGGCAAAGCCACTTGACTTTCTATATGGCATGCCTATCTCGTCGGTAAGCTCCTTTGCCATATAGATTGCATCGGCACCAGAGTCGATCATGGCTTCTAAGGTTTGTCCCCGCACCTTAGTCTTGATCAACATTCGGCCACGATGTTGCTCTCCACTCTTGGGTTGAATGGAAGGAAGGAGATTGATGCTAGCAAGCTCACCCTCACGTTGCTTCTCCCCCTCCTCCATTCTTACCAAAGCCGCAAGCTTCCCTCGCTTGGGGCACTCATATGCTCGATGTGGCCCATTGCAAATGAAACAAGCAAGTTTAGGCTTAGAAGACTCACCCTTGTCCTCCTTGCGCCATGGTTTGGATGACCCCTCTTTGTCATCCCTCCTCCACTTGCTTCGTCCCTTATATCTTGGGCGGGAGCGCTCTTCGTCATTGTCGGAAGACTCCCCATTGTCTCCCCCACCATTGCTATCGTACTCGACCTTTTTGCCTTTGTCTTTCGGGTCCCTTTTCTTGAACTCTATTAAGCTCTCGGCAATGGCCATCGCGGTAGCAAGGTCTTTGACATCCCGTCGCTCCAACTCTTGCTTGGCCCAATGGGACAATCCATCGAGGAAGTTGAACAATGCCTCCTTCTCTCCCAGGTCGGGTATCTCCAACATCAACTCAGAGAACTCCTTGACATACTCTCGTATGTACCCCTCCTTGTGTTGAAGACGACGAAGCTTGGCCCTCGCTTCATTCTCCGCATCCTTGGGGTAGAATTGGGCCTTTAACTCCCTCTTGAAGTCTTCCCATGTAGTGATGGTGCACGTCCCCCTTTTGACATCCTCGCACCTTCTTCTCCACCACACGGTAGCCACATCATTTAAATAGAGAGATACAGACCTCACCTTGGCATTCTCGTCCACGATGCCTACGGCCTCAAAGTACCTCTCCAAGCTCCATAGGAAGTTATCTATCTCCCTTGCATTCCTCGCCCCACCAAAGGCTTTTAGCTTGGGAGCATCCACTTTATGAGTGGTCGTAGCTTGGACTCCCCCACCGCTCGCCAATGCGGCCTTTACCAAGCTAAGCTCCATCTCAAGCTTCTCAACCTTCTCCTTGTAAGCTTGCAACATTGCCTTAAGGGTTTTGTCTTCCCTTGACAACTTGTCCACGACCTCATTCAAGGCACCTTGCATCTCCCCTCGAAGCTCCTCCTCGTCACCACCCTTGGACTCGAGCTCCATGATACGTTGGTCCATGTCTTCGAGCTTGTCCCTCCACTCGGACATGGTGGTCTCTACCTTGACCAACCTTTCCTCCATGGTCGTTAGCAAGTCACGAGATTTCT
>CANTUR010001766.1:0-5000 GCA_947683625.1 Mallotus nudiflorus | reverse complement strand
TGCCGAGCTCAAGCCTTACCCAAGCAGCCCATCAGCACGCTCCAGCACGGGGTTGGGCCCCAACGCCGTTGGATCACAACCATGAAATGCCTCGCTCCACCGATCCTCCACCCCGATCGTTAGAGTTGCCTCGGGTTCGACCGCGGTGAGCGGATGAGGCCCCTCAACATCCCCCAACAATCGGGGCAACATGCCACCACCTCAGGAAAAAATCCGCAGCGAGTGGGGCCCGCGACATGGCGTGGTGGCCCGCCATGGCCGGGTCCTTCCGACATCCGACCGGGGCACCGGAGGGGGTAGGGGGATGTTTTCCGCGCCCACACCGAAGCCCACAAGTGCCTAGGCATGCCCCCTTGCCTAGGCGCCCCAGCCCCCCCAGGGGGGTTGAGGTATGCTGCACCCCCCTAAAGAGCATAAGGAGCACAGTGGGCTGTGGTAGGAGGAGACATCAATATGTTCCACCCATCACACCCCCCCTAAAAAATTCAATTTAAGGAATTTTGAAATGATTTTTTGCAGATATGTTAAGAATAATACAATATACTCTAGCAAAAAATTTCAGAATTTTTGAGCACGTTAAATATTTTTTTTTATTTTTTTAATGCGGAAAATAGAGAAATTCATAAAAAATAGAGGAGACCTCAAAAAATCACCATTTTTGTGGAGAGCCCCAAAAAAATATGGTAAATTTAATGGTGTGACCAGATTTTAATTCTCATGATGTTTTCTTGATGATTGTGCTACATGCTAATTGTGCTACATGCTAAATCTTCCCGAAAAATCGGCCAAAATGCCAATGTGGCAAAAATATGAAGTCCCACCATAACAAAGATCTCCTGAAGATATGTTAAGAATAATCAAATATGCTGTAGGAAAAAATTTCAGAATTTTTTGAGCACGATAACTATTTTTTTTTATTTTTTTAATGCGGAGAAAATAGATAAATTCATAAAAAAATAGTGGACACCCTCAAAAAATCACCGTTTCTTGTGGATAGCCATAAAAAAATATGATAAATTTAATGGTGTGACCATATTTTAATTTTCACGATGTTTGCTTGATGATTGGGCTATATGCTCAATCTTCCCGAAAAATCGGCCAAAATGGCTATGTGGCAAAAGCATGCAGTCCCACCGGAATAAAGGCATCTTGCCAATGAAACTTTAGAAGTACCATTTTCAAATAAATAGTGAATGGTTTCATCATACGCGAGGAAGGGTCACAACATATACGATATAATGATGCCCGATATACTTGTCGGGGTTGTGGCACCGAGGATGATCAACCCCAATCCAACTTACCGCAACCAAAAATCAAGCCCGAACCATATTCAACGCTCTAAAACCACGTAATGCCTCGTGCCAAAAGCATGTGCCCCTTGATCGTGCTGCATAGGCATCTATCCGCCCGGGGAGCATGCCATTAACCTCCAAAAGCCATGCCATTAACCTCCAACGATACTCGGCCATGGGCGAGCCGAGGCGTCCCAGCCTCGGCCATGCACGCCGAGGCATGCCAGGACTCTCGGCCGAGGGCGTGCCGAGGCTCGGCCATGCGCGCCGAGGCATGCCAGGACTCTCGGCCGAGGGCCTGCCGAGCCTCGGCCCATGCGCGCCGAGGCATGCCAGGAATCTCGTCCGAGGGCCTGCCGAGGCTCGGCCATGAGTGCCGAGGCATGCGAGGACTCTCGGCCGAGAGGGGGCCGAGGGCCTCGGCCATGCGCTCCGAGGCATTGCCAGCACTCTTGGCCGAGAGGGGTGCCGAGGCCTCGGCCATGCGTGCCGAGGCATGCCGGGACTCTCGGCCGAGGGCGTGCCGAGGCTCGGCCATGCACGCCGAGGCATGCCTGGACTCTCGGCCGAGGGCCTGCCGAGGATCGGCCATGCGCGCCGAGGCATGCCAGGAATCTCGGCCGAGGGCCTGCGAAGCCTCGGCCATAGCGCGCCGAGGCATGCCAGGAATCTCGTCCGAGGGCCTGCCGAGGCTCGGCCATGAGCGCCGAGGCATGCGAGGACTCTCGGCCGAGAGGGGGCCGAGGCCTCGGCCATGCGCTCCGAGGCATGCCAGCACTCTTGGCCGAGAGGGGTGCCGAGGCCTCGGCCATTGCGCGCCGAGGCATGCCCGGACTCTCGGCCGAGGGGCGTGCGAGGCTCGGCCATGCGCGCCGAGGCATGCCAGGACTCTCGGCCGAGGGCCTGTCGAGCCTCGGCCATGAGCGCCGAGGCATGCCAGGACTCTCGGCCGAGGGCCTGCCGAGCCTCGGCCGTGAGCGCCGAGGCATGCCAGGACTCTCGGCCGAGGGCCTGCCGAGCCTCGGCCATGCGCTCCGAGGCATGCCAGGAATCTCGGCCGAGGGCCTGCCGAGGATCGGCCATGCGCGCCGAGGCATGCCAGGACTCTCGGCCGAGAGGGTGCCGAGGCCTCGCCCATAGCGCTCCGAGGCATGCCAGGACTCTTGGCCGAGAGGGTGCCGAGGCCTCGGCCATGCGCGCCCAGGCATGCCAGGAATCTCGGCCGAGGGCCTGCGAAGCCTCGGCCATGCGCGCCGAGGCATGCCAGGAATCTCGTCCGAGGGCCTGCCGATGCTCGGCCATGAGCGCCGAGGCATGCGAGGACTCTCGGCCGAGAGGGGGCCGAGGCCTCGGCCATGCGCTCCAAGGCATGCCAGCACTCTTGGCCGAGAGGGTGCCGAGGCCCTCGGCCATGCGTGCCGAGGCATGCCGGGACTCTCGCCGAGGGCGTGCCGAGGCTCGGCCATGCGCCGAGGCATGCCTGGACTCTCGGCCGAGGGCCTGCCGAGGATCGGCCATGCGCGCCGAGGCATGCCAGGAATCTCGGCCGAGGGCCTGCCGAGCCTCGGCCATGTGCGCCGAGGCATGCCAGGAATCTCGTCCGAGGGCCTGCCGAGGCTCGGCCATGAGCGCCGAGGCATGCGAGGACTCTCGGCCGAGAGGGGGCCGAGGCCTCGGCCATGCGCTCCGAGGCATGCCAGCACTCTTGGCCGAGAGGGTGCCGAGGCCTCGGCCATGCGCGCCGAGGCATGCCCGGACTCTCGGCCGAGGGCGTGCCGAGGCTCGGCCATGCGCGCCCGAGGCATGCCAGGACTCTCGGCCGAGTGTCAAGTGAGTTTTGTTAACCCCCAACACTCGCCCACGTGCGGCCCTAGCAATACCTCGTCCAACCCACACAAGTACGCTAGTAAGCCTCCTTACCCACACTTTTAGGATCGTGCCTTGGCTTTGGAAAGCTAGCACAACCCACTAGCAAAATGTATGCTTAAGAAGAGAAAGGGTAGCACAAGTGTTATGTGTAAACAAACCTTGCTTTACACTATATAAATAAACAAGAATGGCTTACAAGAAAGTATGCTTCCTATGGCTTTACAAGGCTTAGCTCTCTCTTGGCTAGATGGCTGCTAACACTCTCTTTTTTCTCTTTTTACAAATGAGGGTGGAGGTATTTATAGGTGAGGATGGGTTACTATTACCACCATCCTTACTATTCCCACCTCCTCATGGGAATATTCTAGAACCTTCCCATGTCACACTTATGGAAGCTTCCCTTCCTCTCCTCCCATGGAGAGTTTCTAGACACCCCATGTCTAGATATTTCCATAAGATTCCCATACAACCCTCATGGACTCTCTACACACTTCCATAATTATGCCTAGAGTACTCCACACAACTCTAGCTTATTCTAGCCTATTCTAGAATATTCTATAGTACTCCTGCATACTATAGTTAAGCTAGGGAGAATGTATGCCTTTTAAACCACCCACCATGGTGTCAAAACTCCTTAGGCATATTTCCCGTGACATTCTCCCCCACCAAACCTAAGCGACGCCCTCGTCGCTCATGAGGTTTTGGCGATTCCAAGAGCTTCACAAGCTTCTTCAACCCTCGAAGCAGCTCCTTTGTCGCCTCCATGTCAAGACCCTCGCGCTTGACTCGCGTTGCTTGAGTAGTCGACTTGCGCCTCCCATGATTCTCCAAGACTCCCTTGTCTTGGTCACGACCCTTTCGTGCTCTCATGGTTGCCCCATTCGATCCTCCCCTTGGATCGTGCTTGTCGACGCACTCCTTCATCCTTTGGGAAGTCCTTCGCGTACCCTTGCGAACATCTTCCTTCCTTGGCGCACCCCTTGACGCCTTTGTGCCACCCATTTCACCTTATGGATGGTCTTGGACTTGTCATCCACCTTTCCCTTTGGTGGTGAAGTAGGCTTCCTTTGCCTACCTTTGTACTTATTCCCTCGATGTGTAGGCCTCTTTGCACCCTTCTCACCTTGCCCCTCTCGAGATTCACCCTTGGAGATTTGTATGTCGAAGATCCCCTTGTCTTGACACTTCTCCTCTCGATGGGTATGGGCAGCATTTGGCCATCCTCCATAAAGTACATGGTGTTAGCGTAGGGAACCAAGATAGCTTTCACCATGTTTAGGAAGTCCATCCCTAAGTAGAACTTCCTTCCTCCTAGTGGAGCTACCAAAATGTCAAGCTTGCCATGCCACGGACCAATCTCGATGTCCACTCCACGAGCCTTCCCCTCGATTTTGAACATCTTGTCGTCCACCCCTTGGCAAAGCCACTTGACTTTCTATATGGCATGCCTATCTCGTCGGCAAGCTCCTTTGCCATATAGATTGCATCGGCACCAGAGTCGATCATGGCTTCTAAGGTTTGTCCCCGCACCTTAGTCTTGATCAACATTCGGCCACGATGTTGCTCTCCACTCTTGGGTTGAATGGAAGGAAGGAGATTGATGCTAGCAAGCTCACCCTCACGTTGCTTCTCCCCCTCCTCCATTCTTACCAAAGCCGCAAGCTTCCCTCGCTTGGGGCACTCATATGCTCGATGTGGCCCATTGCAAATGAAACAAGCAAGTTTAGGCTTAGAAGACTCACCCTTGTCCTCCTTGCGCCATGGTTTGGATGACCCCTCTTTGTCATCCCTCCTCCACTTGCTTCGTCCCTTATATCTTGGGCGGGAGCGCTCTTCGTC
>CANTUR010001765.1:0-36754 GCA_947683625.1 Mallotus nudiflorus | reverse complement strand
CCCCTTTGAGTTGGGATGAGATTGGTGAGAGAGCTTTGACTGGACCTGAGATGGTTCAGGATGCTGTAGAGAAAGTCACCATGATTAAGCACAGATTAGAGACTGCAGTTAGTAGACAGAAGAGTTATGCGGATCCTAGGTGCAGAGATGTGGAGTTTCAGGTTGGAGATTTTGTTTTTCTGAAAGTATCTCCGATGAAGGGTGTGGATGAGATTTGGTAGGAAGGGTAAGTTAGCACCGAGATATATTGGACCGTTTGAGATTCTGGAGAGAGGGTTGGCACTGTTGCATATCGGTTGGATTTGCCTCCGAGTATGTCATAGGTGCATCCAGTATTTCATATCTCGATGTTAAGGAAGTATATCTCAGACCCTTCACACGTGTTGCAACCTGATAGTGTAGAAGTGAGTGAAGACTTGACGTTTGTGGAAGAACCTGTGGCGATCGTTGATTTTCAAGTTCTACAGTTGCGATCGAAGCAGATTTCCAATGGTCAAGGTTCTGTGGCGTAGCGATAGAGTCAAGGAGCATACGTGGGAGACTGAAGCTGAGATGTGAGCTTCTTACCCGTATCTCTTTCCTTCTTGATCCTGTAATCTTTTCTTTCTGGAATTCGAGGACGAATTCTTGTAAGGGGGGAAGACTTGTAATATCCCGTGTTTTTAAATATTTGTACACTGTATCAGGATATGCAATGTTAATAATTTTTTGTATATATATTACGATATTTTCACGAGTTGATATGTATTTAAAACCTATTTTAATTACTGTGTATTATTTACAGTGTTTTACGTAAAATTTTCCCGGGACTTGCATTTTCGGGGAAATTTTTACGTAAATATTTTAATATCAATTATTTTAAATATATTTTCCGGACTCTGCATGAACTCATACGTATTTTTTAAATACTAAATAAAGCCTATGCGTGTGTATATTTATTTAATTAGGGTTTAATGTATTACCCTAATATTTTATTGTTTATTTATTTATTTATTGTTATTTAATTATTTTATTTATTATTAAATTATTAAAATTATTTTATTATTATTTTATTTTTATTTTTTCCTTTTTTTTTCTTCTTTTCTTTTTTCTTTTTCTTTTCTTTTTTTTCTTTTCTTTTTCTTTTCTTTCTTTTTCTTCTTCTTCTTCCTTTCCCTCCCGTGCTCCCGACCACCACCCCTCACCACCGCCTGCAACTTCTGATTTCTGACCTTCGGTGTGCCGCCAGGAAGCTCCACCTTCCTCAGCCAGTTGCTCCGCCACCCCCAGCTCCCTTCCCCGACGCCGGCAGCCCCTGTTTTCCCTTTTTGGCTGAAATCTTCCCTTCGCTGTTTCTTCCTCCTCTGGCCACCATTTTTGACACCGCCGGTCTCTTTCTTCTCCTTGAGCTCTGGTGAGTGTGATTCTAGCTTTGGTTTGAGCTAAAATGGTCTAGAATTGCTTAGGTTTCGAATTTTTCAATTCGATCACATTAGGGATTTTTATTTTTTTTGAGCTTCGAATTGATTGATTCATGAAAACTCCCTTCACAAATGTTGATCCTAGTAGCTCAATATACATGTATGAATTTTTGTGGAATTTTGGAGATTGTTTGGATTTTTGGGTATTTTTGAATATTTTAATATTATTTTCTAATTTTCGGAAATTAATTATTTAAATTATGAAATTGGGGGTTTATGGTTAAATTAGGTGTTGAAATGAATTATAGGAATTTATTTGGAATTTTTATGAATTTCTAAGTATTTATTTTGAATTATTTGAAGTTTATGGAATTTTGGGAAAATTAGGTTAAATGTGTTTTTATTTGAATTTAATTAGGTAATTGAGTTAATTATCAATATTATTGATAAATATGTTGAGAAAATTAATTTTTGGATGATTGTATAATTTTTGGTGAATTTTTGAAGTAATTTTAGTATATTTATAAATATAAGGGCATTTTGGTAATTTTATCCTAAATTGGCTAAAAATGTAATTTAATTGGTTTTAATAGTTATTTAAGGTATAAAAATGATTTCTACAAATTATTTGGTATTTTTAATTAATTAAAACTACTTTTCGTGAATTATTTTCAATTATATATATAATACACAGTTTTTCAAATAAAATGAGTTTTATTCGGTTTTTTACAGTGTTTTAAGGTTAATTATGTAATTTCTACTTATAAAATGTATTTCTATGTTATAAGGGTATTTTTGGTATTTCTGAATTATTCTGTGTTTGTGGACCCCGATCGGTAGATTGTAGTCTGGAGTCCGACCGAGGGGTTGTGGATTTGTGTTGAGCTTGTTTTCCGAAGTGTGTTTCTTTGCAGGGTCGGCTCTACTCTTTTGAGTAGAGAGATGTCCGTTTTACAGGGGAGGTTCTACCTGATTTTCGGGTAGAATTCTCGTAAAATGTGATATCCAGGTCGAAACCCTAATTTCTGATTCTGTGTTTAATACTCTAGATCGAATTCTAGGATTTCTGTTAGGTTTATTCTGATGTCTGTCGTTATTGCTTGTTTAGTTGCGCCGAGACCGAGGGTTAGTGGACCAGGCCCGTCAGACCCGTCTCGTGGAGTGCACTAGGTGAGTTACTATACTATATATATATGCTTAGGATGCATGATTTAAAAATATATAATTTATTTCGATTAAAATGCATAAATAATATGATTTGTATTTAAGTATATTTTTGGTTATTTTTGGTATATATTAAATTATATGCATGTTTTGTAACTAAAATATATTTAAAATATTTTAAATATATTTCTAGTTTAATTTATAATTTGATTGAATTCATTTGACATATATATACTCAAAATATACCTGGTTTACTTTTGGTATATTTCAGGTATATATATGGTTTTTGTTGTTATTTTATTGAAATTCATGCATCATTTATTTTTTTGTGAATGAATGTTTTTATATTTATTAATGAAGGATATCGATAGAACGTGCTACCTAGTGGGGCAGCACTAGGACCGAGTACGTACCGGTACGCCTATAGTATTTAGGCTATATTACTAACTTATTTGTGGATATTGATTGATTATGATTATTGATATGTGTGAGAGTGGTTTGGAGGTGTGATTGCTGGAGCTCGGTTGACCAAGTGTCTCGGGGGCAATCACACAGGCAGTCAGACTGCTGGAGCTCGGTTGACTTAGTGTCTCGGGGCCAGTCTACTGTCTAAATGGATTAAGTGGATATATCTTGGAATAAGTGAGCCTGTATGGCTAGAGTGTTGTCTAATACTATTTCCGAGGTTGCGATATTCTAGGGTTCTATGTGATCCTTCATAAACTGTGATTTTCAATAAAATATATAAAAAATGATTTTACTGCATCTGTATGAATTTGCCTGTATATATACATATTAGATATGTATTATTGACTGTATGCATTGTCATTTAGTATGCATGTATATATACTATAGTAATTCACTCAGTGAGGTCTGACTCCCCTCCGTTGACTATTTTTCAGCAGAGTCAACATCTTCAGACCTCAGTAGCAGGTCGATACGCCGGATTTCTTCCGCCCCGGCTTCTTTGTGTAAATTACTTACTTGAGTCTTATTTTTATAATCTAGACACTACAGTAGTTGTGAATTAAAATTGTGGGATTTCATGTATTTTATTTAAAGAGATGTATTATATTGAAACTGGATTTGTATTAAAAGATTTATATATCTATGTGATGAGATGAGATTTAACTTAAATCCAGTTGGTGTATATACTATTGTGATATTTATGATTTTTATTTCCGCTACATTATATATTGCTATTACTATGCATGTTTATTTTATTTTTAGGCTTGCTACGGGTTCCGGATTCGAAAGAATTCCCGTTCCCTAGCGCCGGTCATGGCCCCTGTTTTGGTCGTGACAATCACATTTTATGAGAATTCTACCAAAAATTCGGCAGAACCTCCCCTGTAAAATGGACATCTCTCTACTCAAAGAGTAGAGCCGGCCCTGCAAAGAAACACACTTTGAAAATAAATGCAAAATTACATTCACAACCCCTCGGTCGGACTCCAAACTATAGTCTACTGACCGGGGTCCACAATCAGAACAATTATGGAAATATCAAAAATACCCTTGTATCAGAGAAATACATTTAATAAGTGGAAATTACATAATTGACCCTAAAACACAGTAAAAACTGATAAAAACTCATTTTATTTAGAAAAATCGTATATTATATATATAATTGAAAATAATTCACGAAAAATAGTTTTAATCAATTAAAAATACTAAATAATTTTTAGAAATCATTTTTATACCTTAAATAACTATTAAAAGCAATTTAATTACATTTTTAGTCAATTTAGGGTAAAATTACCAAAATACCCATATATATATAAATATACTAAAATTACTCCAAAAATTCACCAAAAATAATATAATTGCACAAAATTAATTTTCTCAACATATTTATCAATAATATCAAAAATTAAACACAATTAACTAATTAATTTCAATTAAAAACATAATTAACCTAATTTTCCAAAATTACATAAACCTAAATAAATTCAAAATAAATACATATAAATTCATAAAAATTCCAAATAAATTTCTATAATTCATTTCAACACCTATATTTATCATAAAACACAATTTTCATAATTTAATTAATTAATTTTTGAAAATTAGAAAATAATATTAAAATATTCAAAAATACCCAAAAATCAAAATAATCTCCAAAAATTCCACAAAAATTCAAACATGTAGATTAAGCTACTAGGATCAATATTTGTTAAGGGACTTTTCATGAATCAATCATTTGAAGCTCAAAAAAATTCGAAAAACCATTTATGGCCGAAATTGAAAAATGAGAAAAACCATACCAAATCAAGTTTTGAGCTTAAAAAAAGCATGGAATCATCTTCTATGTCTTCAGGGGAGTCCAACAACACCGGAATGAAGGAATTTGGTGGTCGAAATAGTGAGTTGTGATGAAAATGGGACTTTCGACAAAAAAGGGAAGAAAATGAGTTGGCTGGCACGAGGAAGACGACCGGAGTGGCGAGGCAGCGGAGGAGGACGGCGATGTCACGACCCAAAACAGGAGTCATGACCGGCGCTAGGGAACGGGAATTCTTTCGAATCCGGAACCCGTAGCAAGCCTAAAAATAAAATAAATATGCAATAATAACCATAAAAATATAATATGCACGCGGAAAATAAAATCATAAATATTACAATATCATCCATAACAACTGGGATATAATTCAAAACTCATCACATCGCATATATAATCTCATAAATGTATAATCTTATACAAATCCAGTTTTAACATAATACATCTCTTTAAAATAAAGTACATAAAATCCAATACTTTAATTTACAGCTACTGCAGTGTCTAGATAAAATAAATAAGACTCAAGTAGACAATTTACATAAAGAAGCCGGGGCGGAAGAAATCCGGCGTATCGACCTGCTACTGAGGTCTGAGGAAGTTGACTCTCCTGAAAAATAGTCAACGGAGGGGAGTCAGACCTCACTGAGTGAATTACTATAGTATATATACATACACTCTAAGTGATAATGCAAACAGTCAATAGTATATGAGTAATATGTATATATACAGGCAAGTTCATACAGATGCAGAAAAATCATTTTATATATTTTGTCTGAAAATCAACTTTTATGAGGATCACATAGAACCCTAGAATATCGCAACCTCAGAAAAATAGTGTTAAACAACACTCTAGCCATACAGGCTCACTAATTCCAAATATATCCACTTAATCCATATGGGACAGTAGACTGGCCCCGAGACACTAAGTCAACCGAGCTCCAGCAGTCTGACTGCCAGTGTGATTGGCCCCGAGACACTTGGTCAACCGAGCTCCAGCAATCACACCCACAAACCACATCTCACATATCAAATAATCATAATCAAATCAATATCCACAAATAGTTAGTATATAGCCTAAAGCTATAGGCGTACCGGTACGTACTCGGTCCTAGTGCTGCCCACTAGGTAGCACGTTCTATTGATATCCTTCAGTAATAAATAATAAAACATTCATTCACAAATATAAATGATGCATGAATATTAATGAAATAGCAATATAAACCATATATATACTGGAAATATACCAAACGTAAACCAGGTATATTTGAGTATATATATACGTCAAATAAATTCAATCAAATCATGAATTAAACTAAAAATATATTTAAAAACATTTTAAATATATTTTTATTAAAAAACATGTATATAATTTATTATATACCAAAAATATACCAAAAATATACTTGAATATAAATCATGTTATTTATGCATAATTAGTCAAAATAAAACATGCATTTTCTAAATCATGCATCCTAAGCATATATATATAATATAGTAAACTCACCTAATGCGCTCCACGAGACAGGTCCGACGGGCCTGGTCCACTAACCCTCGGTCTCGGCGCAACTAAACAAGAAATAATTAATCGACATCAGAATAACCCTAACAGAAATCCTAGAATTCAATCTAGAGTATTCAACACAGAATCGAAAATTAGGGTTCGATTGGATATCACGTTTTACGAGAATTCTACCGGAAATCCGGCAGAACCTCCCCTGTAAAACAGACATCTCTCTACTCAAAAGAGTAGAGCCGACCCTGCAAAGAAAATACACTTCAAAAATAACACCATAAACAATCACAACCCCTCGGTCGGACTCCAGACTACAATCTGTCGACCGGGGTCCACAAACACAGAAAATATATTCAAATATACCAAAAATATCCTTAAATCATAAAAATACATTTTATAAATAAAAATTACATAATTGACCTTGAAACACTATAAAAATCGATTAAAACTCATTTTATTTGAAAAACCGTATATTATATATATAATTGAAAATAATTCACGAAAAATAGTTTTAATTAGTTAAAAATACCAAATATTTTGTAGAAATCATTTTTATACCTTAAATAAATATTAAAACCAATTAAATTACATTTTTAGACAATTTAGGGTAAAATTACCAAAATACCCCTATATATACATATATACCTAATTTACTTCAAAAATTCACTAAAAATCATACAATTATCCAAAATTAATTTTCTCAACATATTTATCAATAATATAAATAATATAAACTCAATTAACCAATTAAATTCAAATAAAAACACAATTAACTTAATTTTACAAAATCACATAAACTTCAATAATTAAAAATAAATACTTAGAAATTCATAAAAATTCCAAATAAATTCCTATAATTCATTTCAACACCTAATTCAACCATAAACTCCAATTTCATAATTTAAATAATTAATTTCCGAAAATTCGAAAATAATATTAAAATATTCAAAAATACCCAAAAATCCAAACAACCTCCAAAAATTCTACAAAAATTCATACATGAAGATTAAACTACCAGGAACAACATTTGTGAAGGAAGTTTCCATGAATCATCCAAATTGAAGCTCAAAAAAAATCGAAAACCAAAAGTGGCCGAAATATTCAACTCAAAACCTAAGCAATTCTAGACCGTTTTAGCTCAAACAAAAGCTAGAATAACACTCACCGGAGCTCAAGGAGAAGATAGAGACCGGCGGTGTCGAAAACGGTGGCCGGAGGAGGGAGAAACCACGGTGGGAAGATGGGTGGTCCGGCGGTCACGCACGGGAAGAAAGAAGAAGAAGAAGAAGAAAAAGAAAAAGAAAGAAAAGGAAAGAGAAAAGAAAAGAAAAAGAAAGAAAAAGGAAAAGAAAAAGAAAAAAAAAAGAAAAAAGAAAAAAAATAAATTTTAATAATTTAATAATAAATAAAATAATCAAATAATAATAAATAAATAATAAAATATTAGGGTAATAATAAACCCTAATTAAATAAATATACACACACAAGCTTTATTTAATAATTTAAAATATGTATGAGTTCATGCAAACCCGTAAATACATTTAAAATAATTAATAATACATTGTTTACGTGGAAATTTCCCCGAAAATGAAAGTCCCGGGAAAATTTTACGTAAAATACTGAAAATAATAGACAGTAATTAAAATAGGTTTAAAATACATATTAACTCATAAAAATATCATATAAAATACAAAAATTACTGACACTGCATATCCCGGTACAGTGTAAAAATATTTTTAAAATTACGGGATATTACAGTCTTCCCCCCTTACAGGAATTCGTCCCCGAATTCTAAAAACAAGATTACAGAATCAGGAAGGAAAGAGATACGGGTAAGAAGCTCGCATCTCAGCTTCAGTCTCCCACGTATGCTCTTCAACTCTGTCGCTACGCCACAAAACCTTGACCATCGGAATCTGCTTCGATCGCAACTGTCGAACTTGAAAATCAACGATCGCCACAGGTTCTTCCACAAACGTCAAATCTTCACTCACTTCCACACTGTCAGGTTGCAACACATGTGAAGGATCTGAGATATACTTCCTCAACATCGAGATATGAAATACTGGATGCACCTGCGACATACTCGGAGGCAAATCCAACCGATATGCAACAGTGCCAATTCTCTCCAGAATCTCAAACGGTCCAATATATCTCGGTGCTAACTTACCCTTCCTACCAAATCTCATCACACCCTTCATCGGAGATACTTTCAGAAAAACGAAATCTCCAACCTGAAACTCCACATCTCTGCGCCTAGGATCCGCATAACTCTTCTGTCTGCTAACTGCGGTCTCTAACCTGCGCTTGATCACGGCGACTTTCTCTGCAGCATCCTGAACCATCTCTGGTCCAGTCAAAGCTCTCTCACCAATCTCATCCCAACTCAACGGGGATCTACACTTCCTTCCATACAACGCCTCGTATGGTGCCATGCCAATACTGCTATGGTAGCTGTTATTATATGCAAACTCAACAAGCGACAAATGATCATCCCAGCTACCTCCCAAATCCAAGACACACATCCTCAACATATCTTCCAGTGTCTGGATCGTCCTCTCAGACTGGCCATCTGTCTGAGGATGAAAAGCAGTACTGAAATCCAACCTAGTGCCCATCGCTTCCTGCAACTTCTGCCAAAAACGAGAAGTAAACACCGAACCTCTGTCTGACACAATGGACACAGGTACTCCATGAAGGCATACAATATGCTTCACGTACAACTTCGCCAATCTAGCAACTGAATATGTGGCTTTCACAGGCAAGAAATGTGCAGACTTCGTCAATCTGTCTACAATCACCCAGATGGAATCGTATCCATCCTTCGAACGAGGTAAACCGACTACAAAATCCATAGCTATCCTTTCCCACTTCCACTCGGGAATAGGAAGAGGCTGAAGCTTCCCAGAAGGCTTCTGATGTTCGGCTTTCACTTGCTGACACGTCAAGCACTTAGCAACATAATCAGCGACATCCTTCTTCAATCCATCCCACCAGTATAGATCTCTGATACTGTGGTACATCTTAGTAACACCAGGATGAACGCTGTAAGCTGTAGAATGTGCTTCCTCTAGGATCTCTTCTCTCAAATCATCCACATCAGGAACACACAATCTACCACTGATCCACAACACACCATCATCATCGAGTGTGAAATCAGTGAACTTCCCTGCTCTGACATTCTCTGCAAGCTCTTCCAGAATAGGATCTCGGCTCTGTGCTGCTTTAATCCTATCCCTTAGTACAGATCGTACTTTAAACTGAGCTAACAGTCCACCTGATCTACTGATCTTCATCATCAGACCTTGATCCACCATCAGATGCAATTCCTGGATCAATGGTCTCCTCTCCACACCGATGTGAGCAAGACTACCTGAGGACTTCCTACTCAAGGCATCTGCTACCACATTAGCTTTACCCGGATGGTAAAGAATCTCGCAATCATAATCCTTCAACAGTTCCAACCATCTCCTCTGCCTCAAATTCAGATCTCTCTGCTGAAAAATGTACTTAAGGCTCTTGTGATCAGTAAATATCTCACAAGTCACCCCGTACAAATAATGTCTCCAAATCTTCAAAGCAAAGATCACTGCAGCCATCTCAAGATCATGTGTGGGATAGTTCTGCTCATGCTTCTTCAACTGCCTCGAAGCATAGGCTATCACCCTTCCATTCTGCATCAACACACAACCAAGACCAATTCTAGAGGCATCACAGTAAACTGTGAACTTATCCACACTATTAGGCAAAGCTAATACTGGCGCTGTGGTCAACTTCTCCTTCAACAACTGAAAACTATTCTCACAAGCTTCTGACCACTCAAATCTAACATTCTTCTGAGTCAAGCGAGTCATAGGGGCTGCAATCCTGGAAAAATCCTGCACAAACCGCCTATAATACCCGGCTAAACCCAGAAAACTCCGAATCTCAGTAACTGAAGTAGGTCTAGGCCACTCAGATACTGCCTCAACCTTCTGTGGATCAACCTGAATACCTTCTTTAGACACTACGTGTCCAAGAAAAGAAACACTCTCCATCCAGAAATCACACTTCGAGAATTTAGCATAAAGCTGATGATCTCTCAGTGTCTGTAGTACAATCCTCAAGTGATATACGTGCTCTTCCATACTCCTCGAATATACGAGTATATCATCAATGAAGACTACTACAAACTGATCCACATACGGTCGGAATACTCTGTTCATCAGGTCCATAAAAGCTGCTGGTGCATTAGTCAAACCAAAAGACATCACCAGAAATTCATAATGACCATATCGAGTGCGGAAAGCTGTCTTAGGAATATCAGCTTCACTGATCCGCAGCTGATGATAACCCGACCTCAAGTCAACCTTAGAAAAGAATTGTGCACCCTGGAGCTGATCAAACAAATCATTTATCCTCGGGAGAGGATACTTGTTCTTCACTGTCACCTTATTCAACTCTCTGTAGTCAATGCACAGTCTCAGGGTACCATCCTTCTTCTTCACAAACAGGGACTGGTGCACCCCAAGGAGAAACACTAGGTCTGATAAAACCCTTCTCCAACAACTCTTGCAACTGCTCCTTCAACTCTCTCAACTCTGCAGGAGCCATACGATAGGGTGGCATAGATATAGGAGTAACACCTGGAACCACATCTATACAGAACTCAATCTCTCTATGAGGTGGTAAACCTGGCAACTCCTCGGGAAAAACATCAGGAAACTCACAAGCAACAGGAACATCTGTGAGTGACAACTTCTCCACTGACGTATCCCTAACCAATGCCAAAAACCCCTGACAACCTTTCCTCAACAACTTCCTAGCAGAAATAACAGAAATAAGATTCTGAGGTGCTGAACTCCTGTCACCAACAAACTTAAAATCTTCTTCACCAGGAATTCTGAAAATCACCTCCTTATTCCTGCAATCAACCACGGCAAAGTGCTGAGACAACCAATCCATTCCCAAAATAACATCGAACTCCATCACATCCAACAAAATCAAATCAACGGGTAATTCTCTATCTCCCACGAGAACTGGACAACCAGAAAGAACAATATCGGTGTCCAAAGAATCACTCAGAGGAGTGGCAACAGACAAGGGAAAAGCCATCCTCGAAGCTTGCCAACAAGATTTAGAAGCAAAAATAGGAGAAACAAACGAATGCGTGGCACCCGGATCAAACAAAACCAAAGCATCCAGGTAACAAACAGAAAGAATACCTGCCACGACTGCATTAGATGCCTGAGCATCCTGCTGAGTCAGATGAAAAACTCTGGCCTGGCCTCGACCTCCCTGCTGACTAGTAGAAGCCTGGCCAACGCCTCTGGCACCTCCTCTAGTACCTCTACCACGACTCTGCTGTGGAACAAACTGAGTAGAACTCTGATGCTGAGCTGGTGGTAACTAAAATGGCATAGGTGCAGCACTAGCAATCGACTGCTGTGGGAATCGCGGAATCTGCTGCTGCTGATACCCAGAATAAGGACACGATCTGGCAAAATGTCCTGTCTGCCCGCATCTGAAGCATGTCAACGGTGTCAGATAACACGGTCCCTGATGGACTCTACCACAAGTCTGACAAACACTGGTCGCTGATCCAGAACTACGACCACTGCTGCTGCTCGAAGCACCTGACCCAAATCTGAACGATCTACGCTGACCTCCACGACCATGTCTACTGCTCCGATGCACTCGCTGCTGCTGTCTCTGACTCTGCTGAGTCGAACCTCGCTGCTGACTACTCGAACCAACATGAAAACTCGAATACGGAGTAGTCTGCAATCCACTCGACTGAACTCCCAACTGGTAATAATCAGGCATCGCTCCCTGCCTAACTAATCTCAGCTCAATCTCCTTAGCTAGCTCAATCACCGACTCGAGAGTAAGACCTGCTGTAGGCATACCAGCAAAAGCTGAACCCAAACCAGTAACATAGGTAGTAACAGCGAAATACTGATCTCGCATCAGATCCTCAGCATATCTACCCAGACTAAGGAACTCTCGGGTATACTCCTCTACTGATCGATCTCCACGAGAAATGCTGGTCAATCGAAGACGATAGCTCAAACGAAGAGGCTCTGGACAAAATCTCCTCATGAATCGCTCTCGAAACTGAGCCCATGTCATCGTCATCATATAGGGCTGGATCATCTGAATGAACCAATCCAAGGCTGGTCCCTCGACAGACAACTCAACAATCATGATCCTCTGGTACTCGGTATGAGCAGTCCGAGTCCTAGTCTCAATCGCATGCAGAAAATCTAAAGGATCAGAAGTACCATCAAACGCAATCCTGCCAACTCTGGCATAGAACAAAGCTGCCTCAGGGTCAGACATACCCTGCTGATAGGCAGGCTGAACAGGCTGAACAACTGGAGGAACAGGAACATCAAAATCAGGCTCAACAGGCTCCTCGTCCTGTAACTCTCTCTGCCTACGGCGACCTGCCGCTCCTCGAGGTCTACCCCTGCCACGACCTCTACGTCTAACTGGCGGCTCAGGAGGTAAAACCTCATCCTGAAAAGACTCATCATCCTCGGCCTCAACGACCGGTGGAGCGACACGCGCTCGCCTCCTCATTCTGAAAAGACAAACGGAAAGATTCAGACAAAACAGACAACGGAGGAATAACGCTGAAAACTACAGCAAGGAATACTCATCAAGACATACTCGAACCTAATACACTGCAGTAGTCCAACAGAAAACACAACTTTAAAACTAGGGCCACAACTCACAAAACTAAGCCCTGACACAGAACTCCACTCTGAAACGAACTTCGCTCTGATACCAACTTTGTCACGACCCAAAACAGGAGTCATGACCGGCGCTAGGGAACGGGAATTCTTTCGAATCCGGAACCCGTAGCAAGCCTAAAAATAAAATAAATATGCAATAATAACCATAAAAATATAATATGCAGCGGAAAATAAAATCATAAATATTACAATATCATCCATAACAACTGGATATAATTCAAAACTCATCACATCGCATATATAATCTCATAAATGTATAATCTTATACAAATCCAGTTTTAACATAATACATCTCTTTAAAATAAAGTACATAAAATCCAATACTTTAATTTACAGCTACTGCAGTGTCTAGATAAAATAAATAAGACTCAAGTAGACAATTTACATAAAGAAGCCGGGGCGGAAGAAATCCGGCGTATCGACCTGCTACTGAGGTCTGAGGAAGTTGACTCTCCTGAAAAATAGTCAACGGAGGGGAGTCAGACCTCACTGAGTGAATTACTATAGTATATATACATACACTCTAAGTGATAATGCAAACAGTCAATAGTATATGAGTAATATGTATATATACAGGCAAGTTCATACAGATGCAGAAAAATCATTTTATATATTTTGTCTGAAAATCAACTTTTATGAAGGATCACATAGAACCCTAGAATATCGCAACCTCAGAAAAATAGTGTTAAACAACACTCTAGCCATACAGGCTCACTAATTCCAAATATATCCACTTAATCCATATGGACAGTAGACTGGCCCCGAGACACTAAGTCAACCGAGCTCCAGCAGTCTGACTGCCAGTGTGATTGGCCCCGAGACACTTGGTCAACCGAGCTCCAGCAATCACACCCACAAACCACATCTCACATATCAAATAATCATAATCAAATCAATATCCACAAATAGTTAGTATATAGCCTAAAGCTATAGGCGTACCGGTACGTACTCGGTCCTAGTGCTGCCCACTAGGTAGCACGTTCTATTGATATCCTTCAGTAATAAATAATAAAACATTCATTCACAAATATAAATGATGCATGAATATTAATGAAATAGCAATATAAACCATATATATACTGGAAATATACCAAACGTAAACCAGGTATATTTGAGTATATATATACGTCAAATAAATTCAATCAAATCATGAATTAAACTAAAAATATATTTAAAAACATTTTAAATATATTTTATTAATAAAACATGTATATAATTTATTATATACCAAAAATATACCAAAAATATACTTGAATATAAATCATGTTATTTATGCATAATTAGTCAAAATAAAACATGCATTTTCTAAATCATGCATCCTAAGCATATATATATAATATAGTAACTCACCTAATGCGCTCCACGAGACAGGTCCGACGGGCCTGGTCCACTAACCCTCGGTCTCGGCGCAACTAAACAAGAAATAATTAATCGACATCAGAATAACCCTAACAGAAATCCTAGAATTCAATCTAGAGTATTCAACACAGAATCGAAAATTAGGGTTCGATTGGATATCACGTTTTACGAGAATTCTACCGGAAATCCGGCAGAACCTCCCCTGTAAAACAGACATCTCTCTACTCAAAAGAGTAGAGCCGACCCTGCAAAGAAAATACACTTCAAAAATAACACCATAAACAATCACAACCCCTCGGTCGGACTCCAGACTACAATCTGTCGACCGGGGTCCACAAACACAGAAAATATATTCAAATATACCAAAAATATCCTTAAATCATAAAAATACATTTTATAAATAAAAATTACATAATTGACCTTGAAACACTATAAAAATCGATTAAAACTCATTTTATTTGAAAAACCGTATATTATATATATAATTGAAAATAATTCACGAAAAATAGTTTTAATTAGTTAAAAATACCAAATATTTTGTAGAAATCATTTTTATACCTTAAATAAATATTAAAACCAATTAAATTACATTTTTAGACAATTTAGGGTAAAATTACCAAAATACCCCTATATATACATATATACCTAATTTACTTCAAAAATTCACTAAAAATCATACAATTATCCAAAATTAATTTTCTCAACATATTTATCAATAATATAAATAATTAAACTCAATTAACCAATTAAATTCAAATAAAAACACAATTAACTTAATTTTACAAAATCACATAAACTTCAATAATTAAAAATAAATACTTAGAAATTCATAAAAATTCCAAATAAATTCCTATAATTCATTTCAACACCTAATTCAACCATAAACTCCAATTTCATAATTTAAATAATTAATTTCCGAAAATTCGAAAATAATATTAAAATATTCAAAAATACCCAAAAATCCAAACAACCTCCAAAAATTCTACAAAAATTCATACATGAAGATTAAACTACCAGGAACAACATTTGTGAAGGAAGTTTCCATGAATCATCCAAATTGAAGCTCAAAAAAAAATCGAAAACCAAAAGTGGCCGAAATATTCAACTCAAAACCTAAGCAATTCTAGACCGTTTTAGCTCAAACAAAAGCTAGAATAACACTCACCGGAGCTCAAGGAGAAGATAGAGACCGGCGGTGTCGAAAACGGTGGCCGGAGGAGGGAGAAACCACGGTGGGAAGATGGGTGGTCCGGCGGTCACGCACGGGAAGAAAGAAGAAGAAGAAGAAGAAAAAGAAAAAGAAAGAAAAGGAAAGAGAAAAGAAAAGAAAAAGAAAGAAAAAGGAAAAGAAAAAGAAAAAAAAAGAAAAAAGAAAAAAAATAAATTTTAATAATTTAATAATAAATAAAATAATCAAATAATAATAAATAAATAATAAAATATTAGGGTAATAATAAACCCTAATTAAATAAATATACACACACAAGCTTTATTTAATAATTTAAAAATATGTATGAGTTCATGCAAACCCGTAAATACATTTAAAATAATTAATAATACATTGTTTACGTGGAAATTTCCCCGAAAATGAAAGTCCCGGGAAAATTTTACGTAAAATACTGAAAATAATAGACAGTAATTAAAATAGGTTTAAAATACATATTAACTCATAAAAATATCATATAAAATACAAAAATTACTGACACTGCATATCCCGGTACAGTGTAAAAATATTTTTAAAATTACGGGATATTACAGGCGACATGCAAGGGAGGAACTCTGACGGCTAGTGATCAGACGGCGAGGGTGAGGGTTAATGGAGGAGGGTCGGGGAGAAGAAGGAAATGGAAGAGAAAAGAAAAGAAATAAATAAATAATTTTTTTTGTATATAATATATATATATATATTATAATATTAATAATAGTTTTATAATTTATTATATAGTATATTAATGTCACGACCCAAAACAGGGGCCATGACCGGCGCTAGGGAACGGGAATTCTTTCGAATCCGGAACCCGTAGCAAGCCTAAAAATAAAATAAATATGCAATAATAACCATAAAAATATAATATGCAGCGGAAAATAAAAATCATAAATATTACAATATCATCCATATCAACTGGATTCAATTCAAAACTCATCACATCACATATATAATCTCATAAATGTATAATCTTTATACAAATCCAGTTTTATTATAATACATCTCTTTAAAACAAATACTTTAATTCACAACTACTGAAAATCACAACTACTGAAAATCACAACTATTGAAAATCACAACTACTACAGTGTCTAGATAAAATAAATAAGACTCAAGTATACAATTTACATAAAGAAGCCGGGGCGGAAGAAATCCGGCGTATCGACCTGCTACTGAGGTCTGAGGAAGTTGACTCTCCTGAAAAATAGTCAATGGAGGGGAGTCAGACCTCACTGAGTGAATTACTATAATATATATACATACACTCTAAGTGATAATGCATACAGTCAACAGTATATGAGTAATATGTATATATACAGGCAAGTTCATACAGATGCAGAAAAATCATTTTATATATTTTGTCTGAAAATCAACTTTTATGAAGGATCACATAGAACCCTAGAATATCGCAACCTCAGAAAAATAGTGTTAAACAACACTCTGGCCATACAGGCTCACTGATCCAAAATATATCCACTTAATCCATTTGGACAGTAGACTGGCCCCGAGACACTAAGTCAACCGAGCTCCAGCAGTCTGACTGCCAGTGTGATTGGCCCCGAGACACTTGGTCAACCGAGCTCCAGCAATCACACCCAAACCACATCTCACATATCAATAATCATAATCAAATCAATATCCACAAATAAGTTAGTATATAGCCTAAAACTATAGGCGTACCGGTACGTACTCGGTCCTAGTGCTGCCCACTAGGTAGCACATTCTATTGATATCCTTCATTAATAAATAATAAAACATTCATTCACAAAAATAAATGATGCATGGATATAAATGAAATAGCAATATAAACCATATATATACCGAAAATATACCAAACATAAACCAGGTATATTTTGAGTATATATATGTCAAATAAATCCAATCAAATCATGAATTAAACTAAAAATATATTTAAAAACATTTTAAATATATTTTATTAATAAAACATGTATATAATTTATTATATACCAAAAATATACCAAAAATATACTTGAATATAAATCATGTTATTTATGCATATTTAGTCAAAATAAAACATGCATTTTCTAAATCATGCATCCTAAGCATATATATATAATATAGTAACTCACCTAATGCGCTCCACGAGACAGGTCCGACGGGCCTGGTCCACTAACCCTCGGTCTCGGCGCAACTAAACAAGAAATAATTAATCGACATCAGAATAACCCTAACAGAAATCCTAGAATTCAATCTAGAGTATTCAAATACAGAAACAGAATTAGGGTTCGACTGGATATCACGTTTTACGAGAATTCTACCGGAAATTCGGCAGAACCTCCCCTGTAAAATGGACATCTCTCTACTCAAAAGAGTAGAGCCGACCCTGCAAAGAAAATACACTTCGAAAATAAACACCACAATCAATCACAACCCCTCGGTCGAACTCCAGACTACAATCTGTCGACCGGGGTCCACAAACACAGAATATATATTCAAATATACCAAAAATATCCTTAAATCATAAAAATACATTTCATACGTAGAAATTACATAATTAATCTTGAAACACTGTAAAAATCGATTAAAACTCATTTTATTAGAAAAACCGTATATTATATATATAATTGAAAATAATTTCCGGAAAATAGTTTTAATTAGTTAAAAATACTAAATATTTTGTAGAAATCATTTTTATACCTTAAATAAATATTAAAACCAATTAAATTACATTTTTAGACAATTTAGGGTAAAATTACCAAAATACCCCTATATATATATATATACCTAAATTACTTCAAAAATTCACCAAAAATCATACAATTATCCAAAATTAATTTTCTCAACATATTTATCAATAATATCAATAATTAAACTCAATTAACCAATTAAATTCAAATAAACACACAATTAACTTAATTTTCCAAAATCACCTAAATTTCAATAATTAAAAATAAATACTTAGAAATTCATAAAAATTCCAAATAAATTCCTATAATTCATTTCAACACCTAATTCAACCATAAACTCCAATTTCATAATTTAAATAATTAATTTCCGAAAATTAGAAAATAATATTAAAATATTCAAAAATACCCAAAAATCCAAAAAACCTCCAAAAATTCTGTAAAAATTCATACATGAAGATTAAGCTACCAGGAACAACATTTGTGAAGGAATTTTCCATGAATCATCCAAATCGAAGCTCAAAAAAATCAAAAACCCAAAGAGGCCGAAATTTTCAAATCGAAACCTAAGCAATTCTAGACCATTTTAGCTCAAACCAAAGCTAGAATAACACTCACCGGAGCTCAAGGAGAAGATAGAGACCGGCGGTGTCGAAAACGGTGGCCGGAGGAGGGAGAAACGGCGGTGAGAAATAGTGGTCGGGCGTCGGGCACGGGAGAGGAAGAAGAAGAAGAAGAAAAAGAAAAAGAAAGAAAAAGGAAAAAGAAAGAAAAAGAAAAAGAAAGAAAAAGGAAAAGAAAAAAAAAAGAAAAAAAATAAAATAAAATAAATTAAATTAAAATAATTAAATATTAATAAATAATTAATAATAAAATAATAAATTTTAATAATTTAATAATAAATAAAATAATCAAATAATAATAAATAAATAATAAAATATTAGGGTAATAATAAACCCTAATTAAATAAATATACACACACAGGCTTTATTTAATAATTTAAAAATATGTATGAGTTCATGCAAACCCGTAAATACATTTAAAATAATTAATAATACATTGTTTACGTGGAAATTTCCCCGAAAATGAAAGTCCCGGGAAAATTTTACGTAAAATACTGAAA
This sequence comes from Mallotus nudiflorus, assembly GCA_947683625.1. NCBI lineage: Eukaryota > Viridiplantae > Streptophyta > Magnoliopsida > Malpighiales > Euphorbiaceae > Mallotus > Mallotus nudiflorus. The sequence goes on along the minus strand of CANTUR010001765.1, from coordinate 17,322 downwards.
ATAATAGACAGTAATTAAAATAGGTTTAAAATACATATCAACTCATAAAAATATCATATAATGCATAAAAATTATTGACACTGTATATCCCGGTACAGTGTAAAAATATTTTTAAAAAACACGGGATATTACAGTCTTCCCCCCTTACAAGAATTCGTCCCCGAATTCCAAAAACAAGATTACAGAATCAGGAAGGAAAGAGATACGGGTAAGAAGCTCGCATCTCAGCTTCAGTCTCCCACGTATGCTCTTCAACTCTGTCGCTACGCCACAAAACCTTGACCATCGGAATCTGCTTCGATCGCAACTGTCGAACTTGAAAATCAACGATCGCCACAGGTTCTTCCACAAACGTCAAATCTTCACTCACTTCCACACTGTCAGGTTGCAACACGTGTGAAGGGTCTGAGATATACTTCCTCAACATCGAGATATGAAATACTGGATGCACTTGTGACATTCTCGGAGGCAAATCCAACCGATATGCAACAGTGCCAATTCTCTCCAGAATCTCAAACGGTCCAATATATCTCGGTGCTAACTTACCCTTCCTGCCAAATCTCATCACACCCTTCATCGGAGATACTTTCAGAAAAATGAAATCTCCAACCTGAAACTCCACATCTCTGCGCCTAGGATCCGCATAACTCTTCTGTCTGCTAACTGCGGTCTCTAACCTGCGCTTGATCACGGCGACTTTCTCTGCAGCATCTTGAACCATCTCTGGTCCAGTCAAAGCTCTCTCACCAATCTCATCCCAACACAACGGGGATCTACACTTCCTTCCATACAACGCCTAGTATGGTGCCATGCCAATACTGCTATGGTAGCTGTTATTATATGCAAACTCAACAAGCGACAAATGATCATCCCAGCTACCTCCCAAATCCAAGACACACATCCTCAACATATCTTCCAGTGTCTGGATCGTCCTCTCAGACTGACCATCTGTCTGAGGATGAAAAGCAGTACTGAAATCCAACCTAGTGCCCATCGCCTCTTGCAACTTCTGCCAAAAATGAGAAGTAAACACCGAACCTCTGTCTGACACAATGGACACAGGTACTCCATGAAGGCACACAATATGCTTCACGTACAACTTCGCCAATCTAGCAACTGAATATGTGGCTTTCACAGGTAAGAAATGTGCAGACTTCGTCAATCTGTCTACAATCACCCAGATGGAATCGTATCCATCCTTCGAACGAGGTAAACCGACCACAAAATCCATAGCTATCCTTTCCCATTTCCACTCGGGAATAGGAAGAGGCTGAAGCTTCCCAGAAGGCTTCTGATGTTCGGCTTTCACTTGCTGACACGTCAAGCACTTAGCAACATAATCAGCAACATCCTTCTTCAATCCATCCCACCAGTATAGATCTTTGATACTGTGGTACATCTTAGTAACACCAGGATGAACGCTGTAAGCTGTAGAATGTGCTTCCTCTAGGATCTCTTCTCTCAAATCATCCACATCAGGAACACACAATCTACCACTGATCCACAACACACCATCGTCATCGAGTGTGAAATCAGTGAACTTCCCTGCTCTGACATTCTCTACAAGCTCTTCCAGAATAGGATCTCGGCTCTGAGTTGCTTTAATCCTATCCCTCAGTACAGATCGTACTTTAAACTGAGCTAACAGTCCACCTGATCTACTAATCTTCATCATCAGACCTTGATCCACCAACAATTGCAACTCTTGGATCAATGGTCTCCTCTCCACACCGATGTGAGCAAGACTACCTGAGGACTTCCTACTCAAGGCATCTGCTACCACATTAGCTTTACCCGGATGGTAAAGAATCTCGCAATCATAATCCTTCAACAGTTCCAACCATCTTCTCTGCCTCAAATTCAAATCTCGCTGCTGGAAAATGTACTTAAGGCTCTTGTGATCAGTAAATATCTCACAAGTCACCCCGTACAGATAATGTCTCCAAATCTTCAAAGCAAAGATCACTGCAGCCATCTCAAGATCATGTGTAGGATAGTTCTGCTCATGCTTCTTCAACTGCCTCGAAGCATAGGCTATCACCCTTCCATTCTGCATCAACACACAACCAAGACCAATTCTAGAGGCATCACAGTAAACTGTGAACTTATCCACACTATTAGGCAAAGCTAATACTGGTGCTGTGGTCAACTTCTCCTTCAACAACTGAAAACTATTCTCATAAGCTTCTGACCACTCAAATCTAACATTCTTCTGAGTCAAGCGAGTCATAGGGGCTGCTATCCTGGAAAAATCCTGCACAAACCGCCTATAATACCCGGCTAAACCCAGAAAACTCTGAATCTCAGTAACTGAAGTAGGTCTAGGCCACTCAGATACTGCTTCAATCTTCTGTGGATCAACCTGAATACCTTCTTTAGACACTACGTGTCCAAGAAAAGAAACACTCTCCATCCAGAAATCACACTTTGAGAATTTAGCATAAAGCTGATGATCTCTCAGTGTCTGTAGTACAATCCTCAAGTGATATACGTGCTCTTCCATACTCCTCGAATATACTAGTATATCATCAATGAAGACTACTACAAACTGATCCACATACGGTCTGAATACTCTGTTCATCAGGTCCATAAAAGCTGCTGGTGCATTAGTCAAACCAAAAGACATCACCAGAAACTCATAATGACCATAACGAGTGCGGAACGCTGTCTTAGGAATATCAGCTTCACTGATCCACAGCTGATGATAACCCGACCTCAAGTCGACCTTAGAAAAGAATTGTGCACCTTGTAGCTGATCAAACAAGTCATCTATCCTCGGGAGAGGATACTTGTTCTTCACTGTCACCTTATTAAGCTCTCTGTAGTCAATGCACAGTCTCAGGGTACCATCCTTCTTCTTCACAAACAGGACTGGTGCACCCCAAGGGGAAACACTAGGTCTAATAAAACCCTTATCCAACAACTCTTGCAACTGCTCCTTCAACTCTCTCAACTCTGCAGGAGCCATACGATAGGGTGGCATAGATATAGGAGTAATACCTGGAACCACATCTATACAGAACTCAATCTCTCTATGAGGTGGTAAACTTGGCAACTCCTCGGGAAAAACATCAGGAAACTCACAAGCAACAGGAACATCTGTGAGTGACAACTTCTCCACTGACGTATCCCTAACCAATGCCAAAAACCCATGACAACCTTTCCTCAACAACTTCCTAGCTGAAATAGCAGAAATAAGATTCTGAGGTGCTGAACTCCTGTCACCAACAAACTTAAATTCTGCTTCATCAGGAATTCTAAAAATCACCTCCTTATTCCTGCAATCTACCACGGCAAAGTGCTGAGATAACCAATCCATTCCCAAAATAACATCAAACTCCATCACATCCAACAAAATCAAATCAGCGGGTAATTCTCTATCTCCCACGAGAACTGGACAACCAGAAAGAACAATATCGGTGTCCAAAGAATCACTCAGAGGAGTGGCAACAGACAAAGGAAAAGCCATCCTCGAAGCTTGCCAACAAGATTTAGAAGCAAAAACAGGAGAAACAAACGAATGCGTGGCACCCGGATCAAACAAAACCAAAGCATCCAGGTAACAAACAGAAAGGATACCTGCCACGACTGCATTAGATGCCTGAGCATCCTGCTGAGTCAGATGGAAAACTCTGGCCTGACCTCGACCTCCCTGCTGACTGGTAGAAGCCTGGCCAACACCTCGGGTACCTCCTCTCGTACCTCTACCACGAATCTGCTGTGGAACAAACTGAGTAGAACTTTGATGCTGGGCTGGTGGCAACTGAAATGGCACGGGCGCTGCACTAGCAATCGACTGCTGTGGGAATCGCGGAATCTGCTGCTGCTGATATCCGGGGTAAGGACACGATCTGGCAAAATGTCCTGTCTGCCCACATCTGAAACATGTCAGTGGTGTCAGATAACACGGTCCCTGATGGACTCTACCACAAGTCTGACAAACACTGGCCGCTGATCCAGAACTACGACCACTACTGCTGCTCGAAGCACCTGACCCAAATCTGAACGATCTACGCTGACCTCCACGGTCATGTCTACTGCTCCGATGCACTCGCTGCTGCTGTCTCTGACTCTGCTGAGTCGAACCTCGCTGCTGACTACTCGAACCAACATGAAAACTCGAATATGGAGTAGCCTGCGATCCACTCGACTGAACTCCCAACTGGTAGTAATCAGGCATCGCTCCCTGCCTAACTAATCTCAGCTCAATCTCCTTAGCTAGCTCAATCACCGACTCGAGAGTAAGACCTGCTGTAGGCATACCAGCAAAAGCTGAACCCAGACCAGTAACATAGGTAGTAACAGCGAAATACTGATCTCACATCAGATCCTCAGCATATCTACCCAGACGAAGAAACTCTCGGGTATACTCCTCTACTGATCGATCTCCACGAGAAATATTAGTCAATCGAAGACGATAACTCAAACGAAGAGGCTCTGGACAAAATCTCCTCATGAATCGCTCTCGAAACTGAGCCCATGTCATCGTCATCATATAAGGCTGGATCATCTGAATGAACCAATCCAAGGCTGGTCCCTCAACAGACAACTCAACGATCATGATCCTCTGGTACTCGGTATGAGTAGTCCGAGTCCTAGTCTCAATCGCATGCAGAAAATCTAAAGGATCAGAAGTCCCATCAAAAGCAATCCTGCCAACTCTGGCATAGAACAAAGCTGCCTCAGGGTCAGACATACCCTGCTGATAGGCAGGCTGAACAGGCTGAACAACTGGAGGAACAGGAACATCAAACTCAGGCTCAACAGGCTCCTCGTCCTGTAACTCTCTCTGCCTACGGCGACCTGCCGCTCCTCGAGGTCTACCTCTGCCACGACCTCTACTTCTAACTGGCTGCTCAGGAGGTAAAACCTCATCCTGAAAAGACTCATCATCTTCAGCCTCAACGACCGGTGGAGCGACACGCGCTCGCCTCCTCATTCTGAAAAGACAAACGGAAAGATTCAGACAAAACAGACAACGGAGGAATAACGCTGAAAACTACAGCAAGGAATACTCATCAAGACATACTTGAACCTAATACACTGCAGTAGTCCAACAGAAAACACAACTTTAAAACTAGGGCCACAACTCACATAACTAAGCCCTGACACAGAACTCCACTCAGATACGAACTTCGCTCTGATACCAACTTTGTCACGACCCAAAATAGGGGCCATGACCGGCGCTAGGGAACGGGAATTCTTTCGAATCCGGAACCCGTAGCAAGCCTAAAAATAAAATAAATATGCAATAATAACCATAAAAATATAATATGCAGCGGAAAATAAAAATCATAAATATTACAATATCATCCATATCAACTGGATTCAATTCAAAACTCATCACATCACATATATAATCTCATAAATGTATAATCTTTATACAAATCCAGTTTTATTATAATACATCTCTTTAAAACAAATACTTTAATTCACAACTACTGAAAATCACAACTACTGAAAATCACAACTATTGAAAATCACAACTACTGCAGTGTCTAGATAAAATAAATAAGACTCAAGTATACAATTTACATAAAGAAGCCGGGGCGGAAGAAATCCGGCGTATCGACCTGCTACTGAGGTCTGAGGAAGTTGACTCTCCTGAAAAATAGTCAATGGAGGGGAGTCAGACCTCACTGAGTGAATTACTATAATATATATACATACACTCTAAGTGATAATGCATACAGTCAACAGTATATGAGTAATATGTATATATACAGGCAAGTTCATACAGATGCAGAAAAATCATTTTATATATTTTGTCTGAAAATCAACTTTTATGAAGGATCACATAGAACCCTAGAATATCGCAACCTCAGAAAAATAGTGTTAAACAACACTCTGGCCATACAGGCTCACTGATCCAAAATATATCCACTTAATCCATTTGGACAGTAGACTGGCCCCGAGACACTAAGTCAACCGAGCTCCAGCAGTCTGACTGCCAGTGTGATTGGCCCCGAGACACTTGGTCAACCGAGCTCCAGCAATCACACCCAAACCACATCTCACATATCAATAATCATAATCAAATCAATATCCACAAATAAGTTAGTATATAGCCTAAAACTATAGGCGTACTGGTACGTACTCGGTCCTAGTGCTGCCCACTAGGTAGCACGTTCTATTGATATCCTTCATTAATAAATAATAAAACATTCATTCACAAAAATAAATGATGCATGGATATAAATGAAATAGCAATATAAACCATATATATATCGAAAATATATCAAACATAAACCAGGTATATTTTGAGTATATATATGTCAAATAAATCCAATCAAATCATGAATTAAACTAAAAATATATTTAAAAACATTTTAAATATATTTTATTAATAAAACATGTATATAATTTATTATATACCAAAAATATACCAAAAATATACTTGAATATAAATCATGTTATTTATGCATGTTTAGTCAAAATAAAACATGCATTTTCTAAATCATGCATCCTAAGCATATATATATAATATAGTAACTCACCTAATGCGCTCCACGAGACAGGTCCGACGGGCCTGGTCCACTAACCCTCGGTCTCGGCGCAACTAAACAAGAAATAATTAATCGACATCAGAATAACCCTAACAGAAATCCTAGAATTCAATCTAGAGTATTCAAATACAGAAACAGAATTAGGGTTCGACTGGATATCACGTTTTACGAGAATTATACCGGAAATCCGGCAGAACCTCCCCTGTAAAACGGACATCTCTCTACTCAAAAGAGTAGAGCCGACCCTGCAAAGAAAATACACTTCGAAAATAAACACCACAATCAATCACAACCCCTCGGTCGGACTCCAGACTACAATCTGTCGACCGGGGTCCACAAACACAGAATATATATTCAAATATACCAAAAATATCCTTAAATCATAAAAATACATTTCATACGTAGAAATTACATAATTAATCTTGAAACACTGTAAAAATCGATTAAAACTCATTTTATTAGAAAAACCGTATATTATATATATAATTGAAAATAATTCCCGGAAAATAGTTTTAATTAGTTAAAAATACTAAATATTTTGTAGAAATCATTTTTATACCTTAAATAAATATTAAAACCAATTAAATTACATTTTTAGACAATTTAGGGTAAAATTACCAAAATACCCCTATATATATATATATATACCTAAATTACTTCAAAAATTCACCAAAAATCATACAATTATCCAAAATTAATTTTCTCAACATATTTATCAATAATATCAATAATTAAACTCAATTAACCAATTAAATTCAAATAAAAACACAATTAACTTAATTTTCCAAAATCACCTAAATTTCAATAATTAAAAATAAATACTTAGAAATTCATAAAAATTCCAAATAAATTCCTATAATTCATTTCAACACCTAATTCAACCATAAACTCCAATTTCATAATTTAAATAATTAATTTCCGAAAATTAGAAAATAATATTAAAATATTCAAAAATACCCAAAAATCCAAACAACCTCCAAAAATTCTGTAAAAATTCATACATGAAGATTAAGCTACCAGGAATAACATTTGTGAAGGAATTTTCCATTAATCATCCAAATCGAAGCTCAAAAAAATCGAAAACCCAAAGAGGCTGAAATTTTCAAATCGAAACCTAAGCAATTCTAGACCATTTTAGCTCAAACCAAAGCTAGAATAACACTCACTGGAGCTCAAGGAGAAGATAGAGACCGGCGGTGTCGAAAACGATGGCCGGAGGAGGGAGAAACGGCGGTGAGAAATAGTGGTCGGGCGTCGGGCACGGGAGAGGAAGAAGAAGAAGAAGAAAAAGAAAAAGAAAGAAAAAGGAAAGAGAAAGAAAAAGAAAAAGAAAGAAAAAGGAAAAGAAAAAAAAAGAAAAAAAATAAATTAAAATAAAATAAATTAAAATAATTAAATATTAATAAATAATTAATAATAAAATAATAAATTTTAATAATTTAATAATAAATAAAATAATCAAATAATAATAAATAAATAATAAAATATTAGGGTAATAATAAACCCTAATTAAATAAATATACACACACAGGCTTTATTTAATAATTTAAAAATATGTATGAGTTCATGCAAACCCGTAAATACATTTAAAATAATTAATAATACATTGTTTACGTGGAAATTTCCCCGAAAATGAAAGTCCCGGGAAAATTTTACGTAAAATACTGAAAATAATAGATAGTAATTGAAATAGGTTTAAAATACATATCAACTCATAAAAATATCATATAATGCATAAAAATTATTGACACTGTATATCCCGGTACAGTGTAAAAATATTTTTAAAAAACACGGGATATTACAATTAATATAATACTTAGAAAAATTATCCACCACACACATAATTCAATATTTTTAAATTTAATACTAAATAAAAATAATTAAATAACAATAAAACTAACAAATAAATAATAAAATATTAGGGTAATTAATCAAACCCTAATTAAATAAATACACATATATACGTTATTTAGTACTTTAAAAATATATATGAGTTCATGCAATTCCGTAAATCTATTTAAAATAATTAATGGTAAATTATTTACATGAAAATTTCCCCGAAAATGCAATTCTCAGGAAAATTTTACGTAAAATACTATAAATAATATACAATAATTAAAATATGTTTTAAATACATATCAACTCGTAAAAATATCATAATTACATACAAAGTTATTAACACTGCATATCCCGATGCAGTATTAAAATATTTAAAAAAAACACGGGATATTACATATATCTGGTTTATTTTTAGTATATTTCTAGTATATATATGGTTTATGTTGCTATTTTATTTAAATTCATGCATCAATTATTTTTATGAATGTATGCTTTATATTTAAAAAGAAGGATATCGATAGATTGTGCTACCTAGTGGGCAGTACTAGGACCGAGTACGTACCGGTACGCTTATAACATTTAAGCTAATTACTAACTTGTTCGAGGATTTTGATTGGATATGATTATTTGATGTGTAAGATATGATTTGGGAGTGTGATTGCTGGAGCTCGGTTGACTAAGTATCTCGGGGCCAATCACACTGACAGTCAGACTGCTGGAGCTCGGTTGACTTAGTGTCTCGGGGTCAGTCTACTGTTTAAATGGAATAAGTGAATATTTTGGAATAAGTGAGCCTGTGTGGCTAGAGTGTTGTCTGACACTAATTTGAGGTTGCGATATTCTAGGGTTCTATTTGATCCTTCATAAATAGTGATTTTCAATAAATATATATAAAATGATTTTATTACATCCGTGTGTATTTGCTTGTATATATATACATATTATATATGTATACTTTTGACTGTGTGCATTGGCATTTAGTATACAAGTATATATATTATAGTAATTCATTTAATGAGGTTTGACTCCCCTCTATTGACTATTTTTCAGGAGAGTCATCTTCTTCAGACCTCAGTAGCAGGCCTGTACGCCAGATTTCTTCCGCCCCGGCTTCTTTATGTAAACTGCTTATCTGAGTCTTGAGTTTTATTTTTATAATCTAGACACTGCAGTAGTTGTAAATAATTATGGGTTTTATGTATATATTTGTGTGAGTTATGTATTTTAAGAATTTGAACTGAAACTTGTATCAAAGGATTTATATATATGAGATGAGGATTTGATATAAATTCATTTAGTGTAAATGTTATTTTTGATATTTATGATTTTATTTCCGCTGCATTAAGTGTTGTTATTATTATTACTGCATGTTTTATTTTATTTTAGGCTTGTTACGGGTTCCGGATTCGAAAGAATTTCCGTTCCCTAGCGCCGGTCATGGCCCCTGTTTTGGGACGTGACACGGAATCACTTGGAACCACAGTGAGCTCGAGTTTCGATTTCTAGCTGCCACAGCCGCTTGTCGATGCCGGAGAAGAAGGTAGAAGATGACGAAAGGCGACTGGAGCTGCTAGAAGGCCGGACGGCACACCGACGGTAGGGGATCGACGGTGACAGGCGATGGTGGATGGTGGTTTGGATGGGTTTTGGGGGAAGATGAGTTTGTGTGTGTGTGTTTTATGTTTAATGAACATATATATACATATAATACTTTATATTATAATAATATATATATATATATATATATATATATATATATATATATATATATATATATATACACTAATCTCCACACACATATATATTAATATATATACACACACATATATATATTCACACACACAAATAAAATAATACAACCCTAATATATGTGTGTATATATATATGTAGCACATATATTAATCATGCAGATAATGTAGTTTAATAAAATAAACAATATTAAAATAAAATACACTAAGTTAAATACTATTAAAATAATATCATTCAAAGTAATAAATATGAATAACGTAAATAAATTATCTAAAATACTGAGTCTTAAAATAAATATTAAATTATTTACGTGTCAATTTCCCCAAAAATATAATTTCCGGGAAAATTTTACATAAAGTACTTAAAATAATATAAAATAATTAAAATTAGCTTTAAACAAATAACAACTCTTAAAATATCATAAATATATATAAAAATTATTAACACTGCATATCCCGATGCAGTATAAAAATATTTAAAAACTCGGGATATTACAGCGCTAGCGAAGCGCAGTGGTGCGTCTGCTGCATCAACAATGGAAGGAAAAGAAAATAAAAGAAGAAGAAGAAGAAGAAGAAAAAGAAGAAGAAGAAGAAAGAGATAGGTGGGGAAGGTAGAGAATTGGTTGACCCGTGGGATGCTTTTTGACTAACTTTTTCTTTTGTTTATCTATATATATATATATACACACACAACACACGCTTACACATATTCACACATAACACATGCACATATAATAAAATAATACCAATTAATAACAATATTAGTAATAAATATGTTACAACCCAGCATTTTAAATTAAATAATATTATTTTGGAATATGCAGTCTTAATAATTTTAAATTTTGTTCATATATTATTATTGTTAATTGCTGATAATATTTACGTATTTTATTCTAAGGAATTATTTACGTAAAAATAATTTATTTTACGTGAGATTAATTGACAATATTAAAGTTAATAATAATAATAATAATAATAATAATAATAATAATAATAATAATAATAATAATAATAATAATAATAATAATAATAATAATAATAATAATAATAATATTATTATTATTATTATTATTATTATTATTATTATTATTATTATTATTATTATTATTATTAATTTGAGTGAATGGCTTTTTGGTAATTTTATAATTTAATAAAAAAATAATCAAAAGCAGTGCAAAATCGAGTCAACATCTCCCTCTTCCTTCTTGTTCCTGTTCTTATTCTTATTCTTCTTTTTCTTCTTCCCATCCCTCTGCCACCAGCCACCATCAACCGTAGACATTCCTAGTTGCCACCCATAGCCAACAAAACTGCCTACTGCTGCTTGCATTATCGAAAAACAAAGGACACCGAATCTTGAGCTTCACGTCACCAATGAGGATTTCGGCCACTCCAGCTCATCAGACTGGACTCATTTGGAAGCTTTTCAGATGGTGAGTCCATTTCCGAACTCCATTTGAGCTCAAAACCTCTAGATTTTTAGATATCTCCAATTTTTAGTTTATGTAATTTAGGGTTTTTGATTTTTTTTAACTTGATTTAGGTTGATTCATGAAAACTTACTTCAGAAATGTTGTTTTTTGTAGCTTAAGCTTCTTAAATATTTTTTTTGTGAATTTTTTTGAATTAATTTGAATTTTTGATTATTTTAATATTAAATATTGAATTATTGATAATTATGTTAATTAATTATTTTTATTGAAAATTTAGTTGAATTAGTGTTTGTAATGTGAGTTAATAATTTTAGAATATTTATATAATTTTAAAATAATTTTTGGTGAATTTATATAATTTTTAAGAATATTAACTATATTATGTATATTTTGTATTATTGAGTTAATTGTGTAATTTTGTGAAAATTATAGTTAAATAATATGTTTTAGATGGTTCTAGAATTATTTAGGGTATTAAAATGATTTTTATATATTATTTACTATTTTTAATTAATTAATACTAATTTTTAAAAATTATATTCAAATAATATATTATTTACTATTTTAGTTATTTAATGGGTTTTTAATTACTTTTAATACATATTTAGGCTATTAAAGCAATTTGAATGTATAAAAGTGAATTTTTACTATTTTATGTGTAATTATTGAAAAATTGGATTTTTATTAATATTATATTATTATTTGGGATTTTTATTTAATAATTGTATTTGGTGTTTTATTGTTTAAATATATTATATTTTGGTATTTTGAGGATATTTATGGAGTTTATTGATTTTTAATATATTTATTATTTTAAATGTGTTTTTGGTGAATTTGTGAACCTCGGTTAGGAAATTGTGCAGTTCAAAGTCCCAACCCGAGGTGTTGTGCAATCTGTGTTAGAAGTATGTTTTCTTATAGGATCGGCTCTACTTTTTAGTAGAAAAATGTCCATTTTACAGAGAAAGTTCTACCGAATTTTTTGTAGAATTCTCGTAAAACATAATGTCGGGTCGATTCTGAATTTCTATGTTTTGTCTAAATTTTGTATTTCTAGATCGAGTCTCTTTTAGAAGTACAAGTTAGGAATTTATTCTAATTTGTATTATTATATATTTTCTAGTTGTGCTGAGACCGAGACCTATTGAACCGAGCCGATCGAACCAGTCTCGAGGAGCGTAGAATTGTGAGTTATTATTTTATATATACATTGCCTATAAGATGCATGATATTGAGTATTCATGTTTTAATGTGTATTTATTCATGAATTGATTTATTAAATGTTTTAGTATACTGTAGGTATATTTTCAGTATATTTTTGGTATATTTCAATATATATGGATGTTATATTTTCAATATATACTTAAAATATATTCGGTATATTTATGGTTGATTTTTGGATTTATTCAGCATATATATATACTTGAAATATACTTAGTATATTTCTGGTATATAAATGGTTTATTTCATTTTTATGAATGTTACTATGTTTAATTATGTATTATTTATTTTCCCATATGTATATTCAATTTTAATTGAAGGATATCGATAGAACGTGCTACCTAGTGGGCAGCACTAGGGTCGTGTACATACCGGTGCGATAGATTTAGAGATGAGTTATTAAATCACTTGAGGTGACTTTTATTTGATTGATTAATTTTGAGATTGATGTGATTACTGGAGCTCGGTTGACTTAGTATCTTGGGACCAGTCTACTGTCCAAAATGGAATAAGAGAATTAATTTGGAATTAAGTGAGCTTATATGGCTAGAGCGGTATTATTGATTAAGGTTGCGATTAATTAGGGTTCTATTTGATCCTTCATTCAAATAAACATTTTTCAGCATTTATTATATATAAAAGTGCTTTCAGCATCTGTATGAAATGCCTGTATATATATATATATATATATATATATATATATATATATATATATATATATATATATATATTGATGCTTGATTGCATATGACATTACGAGGTGCATTTATATATAATATAATAATTCACTCAGTAAGGTTTAATTCCCCCTCAGTTGTATTTTTTTAGGAGATTCCTCGTCTTCAGACCTCAGTAGTAGACCTCTACGCTGGACTTCTTTAACCCCAACTAGTTTATGTAAATTATTTATCTGACTTTTATTGTATTCTAGAAAACTGCAGTAGTAGTTGTATTTTGTATATGTAGAATGTTGTTCTTGTCAAAGACCTTTCTTTGAATATTGTATGTAAATATTTTATTTTGTGATATGATATAAGTATTTATTTTATATTAATTTAAGATTTTAATTTTGGTGTATTTTATTTATTTATTGCATGCTTTTATTCTTTTAAGGCTTGTTATGGGTTTCGGATTCGAAAGAATTCCCGTTCCCTAGAGTCGGTCATGACTCCCGGTTTGGGTCATGACAAAGTTGGTATCAGAGCCCTAGGTTATTAGTGTTGTGGACCTAGGTTTTCAAAGTTGTGCTTTCTTTGAAACTATTGCAGTTTAATTAGGTTTGAGTATATCTTCGATAAGTTTTCCTTGATTTAGTATTCCCAGTAATCCTTAGCTTGTCTGTTTTGTTTGAATCTTTATGGTTTGTCTTTTCAGAATGAGGAGGCAAGGGTGTGTCACTCCACCTGTCGTTGAGGCCGAGAATGATGAGTCCTTTTAGGATGAGGTTTTAGCTCCTGAGCTGCCAGCGAGGCGCAGAGGTTGAGGTAGAACTTGAGGAGCGGCAGGTCACTGTAGACAGCGTGAGCTACAAGATGAGGAACTTTTAGAGCCAGAGTATGAGGAAGCTGTGATACCTCCAGTTGCACCGTCGTTTTAGCTTGCCTATCAGCTGGGTATGTCTATGTCATGACCCAAAACAAGGGGCCATGACCGGTGCTAGGGAACGGGAATTCTTTATAATCCGGAACCCGTAGCAAGCCTTAAAAATAAAATAAAAGCATGCAACAATAATAAAATAAATAAAATATCTTGCAGTGGAAATTAAAATCTCATAAGTAACAATATAACTCATCCACATTATTTAATAACACAAATCCATCTCATATATATATAATCTTTTAATACAAATTCTCGGTTTCAAACCTTTAAAATATAAATCTTATACATATATAATACATACATCCCACAAACTTAACTACTACAGTGTCTAGAATACAAAATAAAACTCAAGTAAGTAGTTTACACAATAAGGCCAGGGCGGAAGAAATCCAGCGTATAGGCCTGCTACTGAGGTCTGAGGATGAAGACTCTCCTGAAAAATGAATCAACGGAGGGGAGTCAGACCTCATTGAGTGAATTGCTATAATATATATACATGTATAACTAAATGACAAATGCAAACACTCAATAGTATATATAATAAATAAATATACAGGTAAATAAACACAGATGCAGCAAAAATCATTTTATATAATACTGAAAAAATATTCGTTAATGAAGGATCAAATAGAACCCTAAATAATCGCAACCTCAAATAGTATTAAACAACACTCTAGCCATACAAGCTCACTTATTCCAAATAATTTCACTTGTTCCATTTGGATAGTAGACTGGCCCCGAGATACTAAGTTAACTAAGCTCTAGCAGTCTGACTGTCAGTGTGATTGGCCCTGAGACACTTAGTCAACCGAGCTCCAGCAATCACACTCTCAATCACATCACACATCACACATCAATCAAATCAATCCAATCAATATCCACAAATGGGTTAGTAATTCAACCTACAATCTATCGTCGTACTGGTACGTACTCGGTCCTAGTACTGCCCACTAAGTAGCAGGTTTTATTGATATCCTTTATTTAAAATAAACTCATACATTCATGAAATAAATGATGCAAGACATTAATTTAAATAGCAATGTAAACCATATATATACTAGAAATATACCAAAAATAAACCAAGTATATTTCGAGTATATATATGTAATATCCCGTGTTTTTAAAAATATTTTTTACACTGTACCGGGATATGCAGTGTCAATAATTTCTGTATTTTATATGATATTTTTACGAGTTAATATGTATTTAAAACCTATTTTAATTATTGTGTATTATTTCCAGTGTTTTACGTAAAATTTTCCCGGGACTTGCATTTTCGGGGAAATTTTCACGTAAACAATGTATTATTAATTATTTTAAATGTATTTATGGACTTGCATGAACTCATACATATTTTTTAAATTATTAAATAAAGCTTGTGTGTGTATATTTATTTAATTAGGGTTTATTATTACCCTAATATTTTATTAAGTATTTATTTGTTTAATTGTTATTTAATTAATTTTATTTGGTATAAATTATTAAAATATTAATATTTTTATGTGTGTGGTGTATATTTGATGTGTGTAATTTAATATTATTTTAATATATAGTATAAAGTATATATATATACATATATTTGTCAAAAATCAAAAGAATTTGGAAAATTACACTTTTGCCCCCGACATCTCCTTCTTCCTCCCGATCCTTCCCCTTGCCGTCCGGGCGTCTATCACGCCGTTCCTTCACCGTGGGTGTGCCGTCCGGTGTGCCACCATCTTCCCCGACCTATTTCGCCGCCTGAGGAGGCCGTTTCCGGCGTCGGGAGATCGATTTTGGCCGGAGAAGCCGAAAACCAATCCACCGTCGATCACGTCGATTCCGGCCACCGTTTTCGACACCGCCAGTCTCTTTCTTCTCCTTGAGCTCCGGTGAGTGTGATTCTAGCTTTGGTTTGAGCTAAAATGGTCCAGAATTGCTTAGGTTTCGATTTGTCAATTTCGGCCTATTAGGGTTTTTGATTTTTTTGAGCTTCGAATTGGATGATTCATGGAAAATTCCTTCACAAATGTTGTTCCTAGTAGCTTAATCTTCATGTATGAATTTTTGTAGAATTTTTGGAGATTTTTTGGATTTTTGGGTATTTTTGAATATTTTAATATTATTTTCTAATTTTCGGAAATTAATTATTTAAATTATGAAATTGGAGTTTATGGTTGAATTGGGTGTTGAAATGAATTATAGGAATTTATTTGGAATTTTTATGAATTTCTAAGTATTTATTTTGAATTATTGAAGTTTATGGAATTTTGGAAAAATTAGGTTAAATGTGTTTTTATTTGAATTTAATTGGTTAATTGAGTTTAATTATTAATATTATTGATAAATATGTTGAGAAAATTAATTTTGGATAATTGTATGATTTTTGGTGAATTTTTGAAGTAATTTAAGTATATTTATATATATAGGGGTATTTTGGTAATTTTACCCTAAATTGTCTAAAATGTAATTTAATTGGTTTTAATATTTATTTAAGGTATAAAAATGATTTCTACAAAATATTTGGTATTTTTAACTAATTAAAACTATTTTTCGTGAATTATTTTCAATTATATATATAATATACGGTTTTTCTAATAAAATGAGTTTAATCGGTTTTTATAGTGTTTCAAGGTCAATTATGTAATTTTTATTTATAAAAATGTATTTCTGTGATTTAAGGATATTTTCGGTATTTCTGGAATTATTCTGTGTTTGTGGATCCCGGTCGGTGGATTGTAGTTTGGAGTCCGACCGTGGGATTTTGATTATGCCTTGTGTAGTTTTTCGAAGTGTGTTTCTTTGCAGGGTCGGCTCTACTCTTTTGAGTAGAGAGATATCCATTTTACAGGGGAGGTTCTGTCGGATTTTCGGTAGAATTCTCGTAAAACGTGATGTCCAGTCGAACCCTAATTCTGTTTTCGTATTTTAATACTCTAGATTGAATTCTAGGATTTCTATTAGGGTTACTCTGATATCGGTTATTTATTTCTT
>CANTUR010001764.1:12500-44581 GCA_947683625.1 Mallotus nudiflorus | reverse complement strand
ATAAGCTCGCCTTGACTTGTTCGGATGGCAAAGTCTTAACTGTGATTGAGGTCTATGCTCATATAGAAAGAAAATAGCTAGTAGAAAGATCATAGGAGGGCGCTTGGGAGCTACCTCACCTCGTAAGGTAATCCAAACTCTGACTCCGAAAACGGGTTCGACAGCTGCGACGTCGGCTGTGAACTATTTTATAAGTCTATTCCGGTTTCCTTCTTTCGGGGTCCTCCTAACGATCCAGCTGAGGTTGCGCCATCTTGTGATGATGATGGAGCACACGATGTGATGCTTAGGCATTGGGTACTTCAGTGGTTAAAGCGTGGTACTACTGGCTTCGGATACTATTGAAGAAGCCTATGCTCGGGTGAATGCCTCCTTTTTGGGTAAGGGTCGGCCCTGCTAGCCATTTGCTTGCTCGAACTGTACACATTCAAAGACTGGTTCGGGAAAGGAGTAGAACTTGAGGGCTCAGACTATTCATTCACAGATAAGTTCACCTAAGAAGGGGGCGAAGGCTACTTAGAAGTGATGGTCAAAGTTTGGGTGCCAAAGAAGGTTTCCTGGGCAGGGCAGAAAAGCCGTATAGCCTTAGTCGCTATGGAGTTTGATTGCTTACCCTGGGCCTCTGGCGTAAAAGGATTCGCTCCTTTGCTAGGCCCGGTCCCAATGAACCGATCAATGTCTGCCACGTCTCTTTCTCCGACTACAGCTGGTGAACCGAGAACTCCTTCTTATAAGGTATAAGCTTCTTCGAGAGACCTTTCGCTTGTAGTAGGATTGAGTTCTCCTGTCAAGCCTGCTACTCCCGATCGAATAAGAGAGGAGGAAAGGTTGCTTCATAGTCCAAAGTATTAGAGACTTGGTCCGGGAAGAAGGACATTATAGCTCGCAGTCTTACGACTCCCCCTCACCTTGTACCAAAAATTCCTAGTAGTTACCCTCAATGAAGATTATAAAGGTCACAATTACATTCCAAAAATAAGCATCAGGGAGTGAAAAAGGGTATTCACTTGTTAGAAAATCTGGTAAAGAGCTGATTCTTCTTTGGTCTATGTTTTCCCTCTCCTTTCATACGCTTTCTTGCTTCTGATGCTCTAGCCTTAGCTAAAAATTGGTAGAAAAGAGAGAGGCCCCAAGCCCTTGATCCATCATTTGAGTTTTAAACCAACCAGGAGCACCCCTCTATTAAAGATAGAGTCTTGGCCCTAGTCTTACAAGCAAAGCTATAAAGTTTTGCGACTCAAGCTAGCTAAAGAAAGGCAATTCAACTCGGATATTCTATAAGCGAGTACAGTAGAGAGAAAAGCAGCCCTCGTGGTGGGGCTTTTGGGATGAGCTCCCCTTACCTGCGCTATTTTATGAACGAACACGCCAGAGGAACTCCCGTACCGGACATTACGCATTAGACTGACCGGGTGTTTAAGGCTGAAAACATGACATCCAAGACCTTATTAATTCAGGGAAAATTGAGCCACCAAGGGCAAAACCGTCCCAATGTAACTACCAATTATCTACCCACTCATGCTGTACCTCCTCCTGCCAATATAAACATGATCGAGCCGACATTGTCGAGTTGGGATCCCTCCCTCCTTATCACGCCAGCCGGAGAAAAGGGATAAACTGATGGTAGAGACATGATTGGAATCCGGGAGACTTACGAGATTGAGCCCCCCAACCTCGAGTTCACATGCTCCGGTGGGATTATTTTTACGAAAATATCCCAACCCCTCCAATTACTCCCTGAAAGCCCAGCAAGTGATGAATCCTTATCCTTGCATATCCGAACTAAGAAGTACGTACTGTCTATGGAGTGTAGCCAAGGGCTGGACTTCCAGGAGTGAAAGACTCTGGTTTGATAGAACGTTTTCGCCTTTCTCTTTCTCCATTCCAGGTACCATTTCTCTGCTCTACTTTTCTTTTAAAGTAGGATCGGAAAGGAAAATGGTAGTGTGATCTCACTCTGGCAGAATCAATCTAATGTGTCACAAAGTGGGAAAAGCTGGGATCTGGTTCTCTCTTCAGGGTAGATGTTTAAAAAAATCTGAGAGTTTCGGGGCGGAATCCTTATTTATCAAAGGGAAGTTCATCTGAACCAGCAGCCTGGGAAGTAGTACCGAACACTGACTGAAAAAAACAAGATCTCATGTGACTCAACTCACGGGGCATTGATTCAAGAGATCAAGCATAAACCAAGCCTATCCCCGACGTCCTGGCACGGGTGCAGGTAAAAAAAAAGCCTGAGGTCTCAAGAACATTCGTTCTTCCTCTATCTTCTATCGTCTACTGAACCAGCGGAACGTCGAATCCAAAGTCAAGAAATCCCGAAAGAGTTTAAGTGAAATCCAGAGAGTCCATCTTAGTAGACTAATGAAAAAGGTGCTTCATCTTTTCTTTTCTAAGCAAGCAGGAAAGGTCCAGGCAAGCAGCGAGGTCGTACTTTTATTGTTGGAGGTCAGGTTCGACGATCGGGACCGAAGTGGGAAAGAAGTTATTTGCTTTTTATCGAACCCGTGAGAGCTTCCTTTCCCTAAAAGGGAGTATCTTTCCCTTGGCCGGAGAGCAAATAAGCAAGTCCTTTCCAACTAGAGCTCCTGGCGGTCTTTTAAGCAGTTCAACTAGTAGGGCATTAGCCTCAGAGGCAGGGGTTGGAAGTCAGGAATTTCCCACTCCCACTGGACGACATGCGGATAGAGAAATGCGACTAAGCTAGATTCAGGAACAGCTTCTATTATCGTTCTTTCTTCCTTCGACCGCCCGCCCAGGACCGGAAAAATGGAAGAACTATGAGCGTGGAATCACTAGAAACTGATTAGTGACGAGCAACTAACGGATAATGCGTTCATTTGGCACCTTCGGGTTCGGGCGTCAAACCCAAATCCGCTATAGAAACTAATATGTTGAGTGCTAGACCGGTCCGAGAACTGATGCGAGCACCCTAATGGATCGAGCAGTCACTCCACCTGTGAGGAAAAACTCCAAACACGACCGAAGGAGCGTAGCACTTTATGAATCGTTTCCCCGACGTGGAAACATGGGAACAACAACTCCGAAAGAGCGAAAAAAAGAAGTAGCTATTAGAAGTTTGAGTTGGAGCTTTCCGCACCTGCTTCGGGAGGATGGGAATAGTTACATTCTTTGTTGGGTGGGGGAATAATAGCCAGTAGGTCCAGGTGCTGGGTCCACCGACTCCTCAGATCGACACTAAACTTAGGTCGGCTCGATCACGAAGCCCAGAATATAGATATGAATCTTTAATGTGACTGCTTCAACGGCTGCTTTACCTACTGCTTCCTCCTCAGAATCTGGCTCGCCTTGACTTCATGGTCGAGAAGAGCCTAGCTTTCGAGAATGTGTTGATATGTCTTGGCGAGAACTGGCTGAAGCATCTAAAAAGGGAAGCGTCCCGGGACTTTGCGAAGAGCCATCATCTCTTGAACAGCATTGTAAAGTCCATTTAGATAAGAGGGTGCCTCATCCTATCGCCGTCAGAGAGCTGGTTAGGGGTAACCTCAGTGCATTTACGAATTTCATTAGCAGCTTTAGCCTTCCTGGCCTAACCCGACCTCTTTCTCCAATCGAAGTCAGACTTGCGTACTCTGAGACGTTCTGGGGACCTGCTTGCCCTTCTTCCCTCTCGACAAACAACTCCGGAGTGAATGCCTTTGATGCGACTAGCCGGGCGGGTGGAAGTCGAGTGAGGAATAGTCTCACTTTTCCGTTCAGTAGTTCAGCACATCGGATCTTGCAGTGGATGTATCGGGTTTGAAAGTCTCTCTTTCTCCCGCTGCCGTTGGAATTGTGTGTTCGTCTCTGCCCGGGCGACAAAAAATGGTCTTAAAGGAGCGAAGCCACTCGAACGAATGTGAGAGGAGCGAAAGTCTGCCTGACTTGAAAACAATCCGCGCTCCCTCCGATGAAATGATTGTTTGTTCTTGCTTGATTACCGGAGGACTACCGCTGAAAGGCGTTGTCACTGCGACTTGGGTGCCTAGTGTGCTCTTCACGGAAAGGGAGTGAAACGAGCAAGGAGAGAGAGTAAATCTTAATGTCAGTGATAATAGGAAGGGAAGAGACAGAATCACATCTGCTTGGCTGGTCGACACAAGCAGGGTCGCTGGGAAGGATACAGATGGGGTCCATTGAAAGCAAAGTAAAGACGAGAAGAGAAGGGTTGAACGGGAAGAACGGGTTGTGCTTTAGTTCGGCTTGGCTGGTCTTCATGGCATGAAGAACTCGGATTCGACAAAAGAATAAAAAGCATAGCTGTGAGGCTTAACGGGACAAAGAAAACGGGATCCCACTGATCGCCCCGCTTGTTGAAAATGATTCGGTCCACTCGATTCAGCGTGGCTGCCTGTGTTATAAAATCCATTGGATGTTCTTCCCTTCAGGTCTCTTTGAGGTTTAAAGAGGCTGGTTACAGGCGGTATTCGTCTTTGGCTAAGGACTCAATATAACCGACACTGGTATAGATACGTTTTGGTGGCCTTCTCGCCTGGTGGAATCATACCACTACCGTTTCCTATCTGCTTAGGTTTTCCAGATTTAATTGCTATCACCTTGGTATGGTGCGGTATTTTCTTTTGGAGTCGTGTCGTCCAGATGACAAGTATTTGTTTGTCTGTGCGGGATGATTTTGAGCGTAAGCTCACTGAAGAAGGGGACTTCTACGTGGAGAAAGTCATGCTCAGATATTGGGTGGAATCTCTCGTACGATATGTCCGGTGGTATGAGGAAGCCTGTTGTGACTTCACTTTACCTTTGGAACAACTATTAGATCCACCTGCGGTTTGTCTATGTCCTGATCGGAAAGACCTGTTAAGTAAGTTTAACAAATATGGTCTGATGTTCAGATGTTATGACTTAATCCGTCAGCGTCGCTGTCCGCTACCTTTCTTTAATGGGCAGCGCTGCGCGATTGAATGTTGAAGTTGTGCAATCTCGTCTTTGGTTAAGAACCAACTCTTGGTTGGAGTTGGTTTAACGGACCGAAGAGTGCCACTACGATAAGTTTCATTATGTAAATACCGAAAAAAACTTGTCGTGGGAGCAGCCAAAAAAGAAGAGACATTCATTCATTGAACGAAAGAAATATCGTAAGTAATTTGAATTAGGTCGTACCTTATTCTATTCCCCCTATCTTTAGTCAGGAATAGTGGTCCGGTAAGATGAACATCCCCAACCCTTGGTTGCCTAGTCTGTTTTCTCTGTTAACAATAGGCACAGCAACTCTAGATGGCAGGGAATTCCCAATGGATGAAATGAAAATAGCAATCCCACTACTTCTACAACTAGGGGGGTCTATGAATTACGGGTATTATTTCCACTGAGACTAGATGGCTTGCCTTTCCCCGAGGAGGACACGGGCTCACTCTCTGACCTACTTCCTTCCTAAAGTGAATCCTATTAGAGAAAACTTGCCTGCACCCTAATTATTGGTAGAGTTCTTTGAGAACTCCCTCGCTTGGCACAACAGCAAAGATAACTACAATTCCCCAATGAGAAGAGAATTTCTAAAACCAACCGGCTTGCTAGTCTTTTCTGATAACTCTTCTGACAAGGAGTCCTCAATTGGAGGGGCGAATGGAAGTACTTCAAACTGAACACTCGCTTACGAAATGGAACAGAACTCTCAGGCTTAGAGGTCTTATAAAGCGCTTATCTTATCACGCCAACTGGCACTGGTCCTATAGAGAGAAAAATTCCTGGACTTGGCAGAGACAACAAAAAATTCACCTTCCCCAGGATATCTTATCGGAATCTTATCTATAGCTATACCCCAGCCGGAGAAATAAAGATATCTATTATATGGAGCCCCCTATCGTTAAAACTGCCATTGGGCGAGATGTAATAGAAGTCCCAATAAAACTGCCACTCAAACTCCTTCGGAGCGCATAAAAGATATCTATCTATTAGCTAAAGCCCCTAGTAGAGTAATTTCATCCCGGATTTGGATCAAGAAAGAATTCCTCAACCTCCTAAACTGGAACTCTAGTCCCATTAGCTGATCTGCGACTAAGGAGCCGATATGCGCTGTAGTTACATAAATGAAGATACAGCAGATATGCGACATTCAACCGATACGCGACAGTCCTAGTACATTGTTAGTTGTGGTATAGCTCTTAGTAAGGCGTAGAGCAGTAGCGGTCTTAACTTTTCCTGTTACAGAATCGACTCTGAGCGCTGTTCATGGCACGGTTAACGGTGCTAAAGAATAGCGATTGTTGAATCAGTTTGCTCTTTCGACTCTTCATGGTTTGCTGTGAAAAAGAATAGGTTGTTCTCGGGTGTAAAGGAAGAGCTGCTAGTAACAAGTGAGGGAAGGAACCTCTAAGAGCTGATTCAAGTGCTTGCATCCACTAGATCATCGTTCACCCGCATCGCCATATGGTTGGCCTAGACTGGGCTAGGCTAATATGAAAGGGAATATAGCTCGTTTCGTCCTCCGGAACGAAGTCTTCGCGGAAAAAAATAAGGATAGAATCCCACTTTCCCGCTTTATCAACCCTACAATAGTATATGAAGGTCCCTGTCTGAATGAGCAGTTCATAGGGTACTTCGGAGTGAACGGTGCGCTCTCGCTCTTTTGATACACAAAGGTGCGCTCTCACTTTCTCCCTGGGACAAAGCAGTGCGCTCACTCACTGACTGCTTGTTGTCCTGATAGGGTAGCTTCTTCGCAGATTTCCCCTGTCCGAAGTGGATTGGCAATACCAATAAATCTCACCGAACAAACTCCTTGTCAAAGCCGTGAAGCCATGCGTCTTCGACCAACCAGGACCTGCCTATAGCGTTTGGGTGGCGACCTACTAGCGTAGTAACAGAAAGGCATCGACGTGGGCACTGATACTTGTGTTCCATCACTAAGAAAGGGATTGTCGTTATCTAAGTCATTCCCATTGGCAGGAGGCACGCCAGCATCTCTACAAATTCGTCGAGGAGAGTTTTTCACTAAACTTGAAGGAAAAAAGATTGATTCATCGCCCGGAAAAGAAGAGAAAAGAGCCCTTCTCTTTCTAGCCATTCCGTTACGAGACTTCTCAACCGCCTTGACAGCACCAAGTTGACTTGCCGCTCGACCCAATCTTGCGATTTCCGATGATGAAACCAAGAAGGACTAGACTGATTCGACTGCTCTCACTGGCTCAGCTGCTCGATAGGAATAGGAAACCGTTCCAACCACTTCCACTTATGCGGGACATTCACTCTCAAAAGCATGATCGTCACTCTAACTCGCGCCAAATGCCTCTCATAGGGAAAGCTTGTTCCCTCCCGCCCTAGTTGCACTATTCCACCTACCTAATCCCGGTATTAAAACGGAAGATGCCTCTTACACTTCTTTTTTCGCTTTCCTACAAGGGAGGAGGCTTGTCTAAAATGCACATTCTGCTCTATCGGGCATCCATGTGCATTTATCGATGTAGTGGATTGGAGACAGCCATATATCGAGTATCTGACAAAAGGAACCTTACCGGATGATAGATACGAAGCGAATAAGCTAAAGAAGATGGCCAAAAGGTATATCGTGAATGATGGTAAGCTATTCAAAAGAGGCTTATCGGGAATTCTGTTGAGGTGTCTATCAGGTGATGAAGCGATGGAGGTCATGCACCAATCCCATGCTGGCACCTTGGCGGAGCACCAAGGAGGGCGTAATCCCGAAAACGACGCCCGGGGTTTTCCTCCTCAGCTGCACACCACACTACAAAGTGGTGACAGAGGGCAAACCTTCTGCCCGACCGTTTTTTCGAGGCAGCCTGCTCTTGCTCGGGTGCCTTGAGTGCTGCAGATGGTGTTCGTGATGCTGGCGATTTTTGTGTAGCTGGTGGAACTGAAGATGAAACTCTGATGCTGCCGTTTCGGCTTACGACTTTTTAACTTGAAAGTGAGCGAGCCGGTTGAGTTTGTTTGGCGGGCCCGCATACTTCGAGTCACCATCCGTTGAGCCGAGGACGGTGCTGAAGAAATGATGGGACTTCTTCTTTCTTCCCTGATTGAGAATGCATGCTGGCTGACGGGTGCTGAACCTCCTTTTACTTTCATGGTCCGGGTTTGCTTTTGCCTGGGCTGGTGACCTTTCCGATGTTGCGATGATCTGGATGGCTGCCTCTGCTCGGGAATGAGTCCATATGTGGGTTCAGGAGGAGGAGGACTTCGACTCTCAACCCTTTCTTGATCAGGGAGTTGCTGCTCTTTGAATGTCAAAAGCTTGTTGATTCCTTGCGAGAAGTAAGAAAACGTCAGTTGATGCCCACCATCGGACATACTCCAAGACCATCTTGCCCTCTCTGTCATCCGGCATTATCACGAAAGCAGCCCCGGTGCCCTTTCTCATCATATGTGCCCAGTATTCTGCCAGTTCCGAAAAGGTTAAAGATGAAGCGCTTGACGTCGTGACCGGGTGCCAGAATGAAAAAAAAGGTCAAAACAAAATTGTCTTGCAAACTGGTGGAGATTGTACGGTTATGCCCGAAGCACGTTGCCCTGCCGTAACGTCAGAATGCCGCATCGCATGGAGATCAGATACTATCTTTGATGCATTTTCACAACAGCAATAAGTAGCAAGGGCCCTTTTCATCGACCTTGTCGACTAATCATACAAGATTTAGGGCATCTCTTAAATACCATGCTTGTAGGGCCGCCACGTGAAGCTCATCGGATGACGAGCCTGGCCATCTTCGCATTGAACTTCCCGGCTTCAATGTTCTCAATTGCAAGCATTTCCGGGGCATAATCTTTCAGCTTCCCCAGGCCCGGAAGCGGCAATCTCATATACAGCTTAGGAAAATACTGGTCCAACCATGCATAGAAGTAGTGGACCGGGAATTCCGCATTGCACTGGCCTGGACCCAGTTTCTCTTGGGCAACAGCGCCCAAACCGTAATAAATGCTGGCAAGGACGGCCGGAGCTATGGCTACTCTCTTTCCCTGCACCAAGAACCCGGCCATGACGAATGTTTCCGAGCGAATGACGTTGCTGCGGTTGTTCGGAAGGACAAAACGGCTCAACCAAAGAGCCAAGAATGCGGCTAAGTCGTCTCACTTGATAATTCCGGAGTCGGGCTTCGGTAACCAGCAGCGAGGACTTATTTTTTTCCAGCATATTATGCCGCTGGACCTGTGGTAGAATGGAAGTAGGCCGTCTCTGACATACCTTTCTTTTTGGCTCTATTAGGCTGTGGGGCCTATCTCTCAATTTCACTCTTGAAGAAATGGTTCACCCATAGGTGATGGTCAACTTTTTTATATTGGTTACGAAGCGCCAAGCGTTGGTACTTCGCGAAAAGTTCCCGGGCACACTCTGAATGGTACTTCTCTTTTGAAATCTCGTCGAAGCCGTACAATTTTTCATTCCAAGGTATCTACGATTCGTCGTAAACTTGGTCGTAAATAGGAAGGCTGGCGATTTTCTTCAGGTCCCACAAGGTTTTTTTCTTCAAATGTAGGCGTTACCCAGCTCCACTACTCAGAAGCGTCCCTATAAATGTTTGCGCCCTTTTGGTAATACTCTTGCGCGATTCGGACAGCACCATAAATGCTAGCGTTATCAAAAGTCTCCCGATGATTATATAGAATGAATCTGCTTCGTCCATTCTGGGAGGCCGACGATATAAGACGGAGATCTCCTAGTGCGGAAGTGCCCGTCCCATTGAACTTGCCCGCTCATAATTTGGCTTCAGAGAGTAGGGAACCCAGTCCTATCCCAATGTCGTTGCTCGAGGTTCCAGCAAGTACACCTCGTCGTAACTGGTAAATTTATATGTCTGAATTCTTTTTGCTTTCTTCCCCGGGCTTTGTTTATTTGTGAAAGCAAATTTCGAGTATGAAATAAAGATTCACACAAGAAAAGTGATCACAACAATCCCCCTTTTTTTAGGGTCTTTTATTAAAATGGTGGTGGGTTACACAAAGGAGTCGGAGTCCGGTTCCGTCAGAAGTGATTAAAATCTCCTCACCGAGGTCTCAGTCAGAATCGTCAGAAGCTTCAGCTAGCTCATTCCCTTCACAACGTGGGCTAGTTTTATTACCCGCAATGACTACGACTGATTCATCTCCAGTCCTTTCCGTCGTACAGACAGTGGAAGAACAACTGGCGGAAATTAGGGCAGCCTTGGCCCGACAAAATGAGATTATAGCACAAAGGGGCGCCGAGATTGCAGTCCCCAAAACCCAATTAAATGCAGCCTATCGGCCTCCTACATCTGAAAAAATTTTTGCATAAAAAAAAAAAAAGAGCTGAGTTGGCTGCTCTGGAAGTTTTCAACTCCCTCAACTCCTTCAACTTCTGCACCTCCCGTTTTTCAGCCTTATGTTCCAGCTGCACAAGCAACAGCACTTCCACCTGCTCCTCCATGGGAGGAAAGTCCCATCCACATCCAATAAACCTCTCCTCACGTACTGGTTTGCATGGCCTTAGTTGCCCTTCACACTCACGTGCTTTGAGCACTTCTCGGTCCCTACATAAAATTACCACAACTGGGTCACCATGCAACTCAACTTGCTCATAAAAAATATCTTTATTACGCCACTGCCATATCATCCAAGTCGTGATGCCGAAGAGAGTGCTCTACTCAACATCCTGAAACTTCCCTAAGTTCTTTTGCAGATTTGAGCCAATCCATTGCCTTAATCCCATGGAAAAGAACACACTCCATTTATGCGGATTCACCATGCGCAGCCATATATATAGGTTTAATGGTCTCACAATCCCTAAGAGCATGCATTATAGTTTTCTCAGCTTTCTTGCATCTTGGACAGGCGCTAACATCTTTCATATGCCTTCGTTTCCGCTGCTCATTTGTTAACAGTCTATTATGCAACACAAGCCAAAGGAAGGAGCGAACCCTTTGAGGCCCTTGCCATTTCCAAACAATCTCCCACTCCCTGCTACGTTGGTCCCAATTTTCCCCTTCAATGAGCTCATAAGCTGTGCTTATAGAGAATGTTCCATTCTTTGATGGTCCCCAAGCGATTCGATCACCATTACCTGTTTGATTCGGCGGCTTAATGCCCGCTATTTTAAGACACGATGCCACTGGTAAGAGATGCTGAAATTTATCCCACTTCCAACACCCATTCTCATCAAAAAAAATAAGCCATGCATCTTGACAAGTCCTCTTGAGGAACTGCAGCTATAGCTTTATCAGGGTTTTTTATTCCTCATCCACCATGAATCCTTCAATAAATTTAGAATCCGCCCATTGCCAATTACCCACTGAATCCCTTTAAGAATAGAATCCCACACCTTGCAAATTCCTTTCCAAAGAGGCGAATCACCACTTTTGGCCACGGGTTGAGGAACACCAACCTCCTCTATCATGTATTTACTACGTAACACCTTCATCCATAGTGCATTAGGAAGAGTCAATATTCCCCACCCGAGCTTCATAAGAAAAGCTTCATTATTCTGACTCATCCTCCGTATGCCTAAACCCCCATTAACCTTTGGTTGGCAAACCTGCTCCCACTTAACAAGATAAGATGGGGCTTCTTCTTCTCATTCTACGACCCCCAGATAAAAGATCTACTGTGAGCTTCAATCTCTTCACAAGTCAATGTTGGCAGCTTAACCGTTTGCATTGTATACGTGGGTAGGGCCGAAATGACTGACTGAGTAAGGGTGATTCGACCCGCCAAGGAAAGCTGGTTGGTTTTCCATCCACTCAATCTATCCCGAACTCTATCAACAATGTATTTATAAGTGTTTTAGGTAACTCGCTCATGGAGTAATGGAACACCAAGATACTTACCCAGTAAGAGAGAACACAAACTCCCTACTAATGGCTTGCGAAAGTCCTCTGGAAACATTTTTAGAACAATAAACCCGTGTCTTCAACTTGCTTACCTTCTGCCCTGAAAAAATAAAAAAATTGTTCCAGGCACTCACTGATAATGTGAACCTGGTCCATAGATGCTTCCGCAAACAAAACAAGTTCGAGTTTCCCTTTTGTCACTATCTCGCCCAGCATATCTGCCGGGAGCAAGAGCATATCCAAGTCCCATATTCAGTTAAATCAGATCTAGTAACGCTCACTACTGAGGCGAAAGAAAGGAGCAAGATACGGCCGGAGATTCTTGCACAGGAACAAGCGTAGACCCGTAGCGCGCCTTTCACTCAGTAAGAAGTGCTTTTCTTGGCGAAGCGAGGAAGCACAGTTGCGCGCTTCTCCATAGCCCCTCTATACTCTGTAGGCTATTAGTACCAAGCGCAAGCGCCTGACTTGGAAGCTTGCTGTGTAATTTCATAAAGAAACAAAAGTGTGTGAACCTCAGCGAGTCCGGGTTTCAAACTAGCCTCCTGGACTGAACCGACCTTAATAGGTTATAACTATCAAGAAAGTAGGAATGGCCGACAAAGAGATGCACTTTCTGGACACAGGACCCAGAGTTTTTTCGAGAAAAGGTCCCTTCCCTCAATATCATGATCGGGTCGACCAGGCCGGATCATGAGTGAATAGAAAATCGAAAATATCAATAGCAGTTGCTGTTCCAGCCATTTTTTTTAACTTAAACTACTTATTCTAGGTATAATTATAAAATCTAATAGATTCTATTAATAAAACAAACCAGTGTGACCGCGTAATAGAACTATTATGCGATGAAAATTTTGATATAAGGAGACTCCTGCAAGTTCATCAAAGCTTATGTGAGCAAAGAGCGGCCAGCCCCTATTTCAAAAGGGCACTCCAATACCTGGAGGAAATCATCTGTTCTGGAGTTACAGAAAAGGAACTCCATTCTGTTGACTCTACCAGATAGAATAGTAGAACCCATATTTTTTCATACTCAAAAGAAGAGTTTGATCCTGGCTCAGAAGGAACGCTAGCTATATTCTTAACACATGCGAGTCGAACGGGGGAGCTAGGCAGAAGGAAAAAAACCTGCGCCAGCGCCGCTGATGATGCAGAAAGCTTTTTTTTATAGAAAGAGAGTAAAGGGAACTTCCGCGGGCGATTCTTTAACCGCAGGCAGCCCAGACCCGACTTAATGATGGCCGCGCATGAGATCGCACGAGACCACTTCAATTTTTAGTCGGGGGATGCGAGCATAGCGACCCTAAAATACCTTCTGCGCTATCTTAAAGTAGAAAGGCGAAAAATTTCCATTTTGAGACCGCGACCCATCGCGGAGCACTTTCTCACTGATTTAGTGAGATAAGTGTTAAATTAATATTCCTCCACAAGACTCTTGATGTTTTTTCAGGGCTTGGGTACGAGAACATAATTGGAAGAAATAAGGGTCGAAGTTTAGACCGCTCACAGTAGTTCTACCTATAGAAAAGATCATAAGAGAGGAGACAACCCATTTATGATTCCAGCCGAGAAGACTAGACTAGTAAAAGGAAGGATCAAGAATGTCATATATTTCAGGAGCTAGATTAGTTGCCGACGAACAAGTAAGAATTGCCTCAACAAAAATGGATGGAATTGGACCTAAAAAAGCCATTCAGGTTCGTTATCGATTAGGTATCAGTGGGAACATAAAGATAAAAGAGTTAACTAAGTATCAGATCGACCAAATTGAACAAATAAAAGGTCAAGATCATGTTGTTCATTGGGAATTGAAGAGGGGAGAACGAGCAGACATCGAACGATTAATTTCTATTTCTTGTTATCGTGGAATTCGTCATCAAGATGGATTCCCCTTACGCGGTCAACGAACTCATACTAATGCTAGAACTTGTCGCAAGCTAATTCGGAAATGAAAGAAGTCTACCGAAAGCCCTTGGTACTTGTCTTATCAATCACACTGATAGCTTTAATAGTTCACTGAAATTTTATGTCGTTTTTTTTGGTATTTCACCAGTTACTAATCCAGTATACGTATAGTATACCTCCTTCGACACTCCACTAGTGGTCGGCCTTCTAGAAGCTTCGCCAGAAGCGACTAGTCGCTTCCTGAATGCCTCTTTACTTTAGTATGGTCTGTCTAGTCTTTCCAATGCCTCCTTCCTTGTCGCCAACGAACGCTACTAGGAGGAATAAGCAAGCTAACCTTGCTTGCATTCTAGAAACGGTAGCTTTCGCGCCTTTCCTGCCTGCTGAAATTGATTGAATGATTGTGACAGCTCTTCACTTCAAATCCTATTAAGTCTGATTAGATATATCACTGAAACAATCCGTTCTGTCTCTGTTTTCTTTTCGGATTCCGAGGATGAGCCGGCCGATCCTATTTATCTGAGGAGCCGGTCGACGAAGCCTCCTCCTCAGATAAAGATGTCTCCGACGCTACTCTCTCGGCAAGAACTACTTTTTCTATTGTGATTTTTTTGGCGGGTTCGGTCAGGAGAGACAAAAGAGAGATTTTCTATCAGCCAAAAGCAGATACCGCCCCCCCCATGCTCCCACAGTCCGCTTACCGAGGAATAGAAAGGGAGGACCGGGGGCCAGAGCAAGTTGGGTTGGGGTATAGAGCCGTAAGCGCGATGGGGGGTGACAGAGGACGTGCTCGTACGGTTCATAGAAGGGTATGATCAACTCGTTGATTGTTGGGAACTTTCACTCCTCTATATTCGAAATATGCCTTTCTAGGAGCATTACGATCTGCAGCTCAAATGGTCTCTTATGAAGTCTCTATTGGTCTTATTCTTATTGTGCGCCTTGTGAGCGCGTTTGGATCCGCGAAGGCAATCGCTCGGATGTTCCCCTAACCCAACCCGGGAACGGACCGGAGGGAACCGCAGCATGGGGAATGCCCGCGTCTCGTCGCAAGGCTCATTTTTAGTTGTGGGTCATAGGGCGGGCGGGCAGCTTTATCTGATCAAGGGCCGGGGCACAAGGGTCCTGGTACTATCCAGGTGCGAAGAACCCCGGAGGTGACTGCAATGAGCAGAAATATCACTCACCGGCCTAAACGACGAGCAAACACTCGAACGTGAGAGCAAGGGATCACCCAACGAATAGACGAGCTCCAAGGAGGTAGGAGAGAGGGAGGCAAAAACCATGCTTTCAGAGAAGTGGCGGTCCGAATCTTATCTGAACTGCGAGAATAACTGACTAAGCCGTGCCATAAGGCCCATTCTCCAACTCCAAACGGGACGGGGCCAAGCCTTTAGGTTGTTTAAGGAGGTTGGGTGACAGATCGGCCATAGGAGTACTCCGGGATATAAACCAGGGCAACAAATGTCGAGCATACGACGATGCCGCCCGTTTTCATTTCATGGAAGTCCCCGGCAGAGGAAAGGGCTGTAGGTGATGGCGCGTTTTGCTTCTTATCTGGAGAGGGGCGCTGAAATCGTTCCTATTGGGTCGTGCGTGGCAGCGAGTATAGATGAATAAGGGCGGGCGGCCGGGGACCTATTCTCTTAATAGGCGGCAAAGCTGAATAGGAAAGGGGCCGAGCTGACTGATGAGTGCCTTTTTAGCCTTTTTCTAAAGGCTATCATGTGAAGCTAATATGGCTGGCTACATACAAGTATAGCCAAATCAAGATGAGACGGGACGGACGGTCAGAGGCCGCAGCGGGACTACCAACGGAAAGCCCGCCCCCGCTAGCTAACATAGAAAGATATTCCCGGCTAACAGTAGTCTCTATGTGAATCTCTTCCCGACCAGGCCAGGCCGAATCGGGCCACCACTTGGGATGGGAATGGCTCAGCCCACATGCATCATTTGATGAAAGCACTCCAGTCCAGTCGCCTCCTCGAAGTGGCTTGTCAACCACGCTTTCCCTCCCTCAAAATAATGCTCCTCACCAAATGCGGGTTGGGGCAGCAATGAGTAGTTCGCTCCAGGACTCCACTCCCTCGAGAGCAGGATGCCGGCCGAGATGGAGCTGGGAGCCAACCTATACTTTCCTGGGGCTTGCCTTGCCCCAACACCTAAAGAAAAGGCGGGCGCCGAAAAGGAAACAGCCCAGCCTCTTCAAGAAAGCTTTGCTTTGTAGGCGCTGCCTACTCACTCAGACAATGCTCTGAACACGAAAGTGTGCAGTTCCGCCCCCTTCTACCATGCTGAGTCACAGGTAGCGCCTCGGAAAGCACGGACGAGCCACATGCAGGGAAACTTGCACGTGTGGTTCTGGCCGGGGACCCCGGTATACTGTACTAATATGTGTAGGTCCCCGTAATTCGAGTGAGATTGTCATGGCGCAAAAGCAGATATGGTCTGGTATTCCCTTGTTCCCTGTATTGGTTATGTTCTTCATTTCTTGTCTAGCAGAAACTAATCGAGCTCCGTTTGATCTCCCAGAAGCGGAAGCTGAATCAGTTGCAGGCTATAATGTAGAATATGCGCGGGATGCGATCCTTAATAGTCCACTGTTGGCGGAAGCCAATGTCCCGGGGTCCCGGGGACTCATTCTGACTGAAACAAGGGGTGGGTCTTTACCAATTTTAAAAATAGAATATTTTAATATTTTAGGGAAGCCAAAAAACGTGAGCGCCTAGCACGAGCCTTATTGAAAAGGCCCCTTACTATAGATAGGGCGCCCCTGCAATCAGAAAGCCTTTTGACAACCTTACTAATAGAAAGGGGAAAGATGCGCTCAAACAACTTATCTTACTAATTAATAATAGGGTCGTTGTAAAGCTACAGCTCGAAAGCCGGCCTTACCTTCTATTCTATTAGTAAAGGGCTTTTCTTGCTTGTTTAGTAAAGTCACGCTTTTCATTTTGATAGGAGTAGGTGCGGCAGGGCACTCTTCATTCTTCATTCGAAACTAATGAATGTTCGGTCGGGGGTTTCCGCCTTGTTATCAAAAAGGGAGTTGGGTAAAGCAAACTCCCTCCTTGGACGAGCACGAGGCTTAGTCAAGTAGAACCGGGTTGCGCTGCTTGATGCTCCGATCGAAAACAAATCAGTGGGGCCATGCCGGTACGACTGAATATGCGTTAGAAAGGTCAATCCCTCCCCTACGACACCAAAAAAACCGGGCCGAACTTCTAACAAGCCCGCCCGCTTCCATAGATCAATATCGTGGCAACGTAGACCTAAGTGGTATCATATTGGATCCTTGGGAACCATCACAAGTACGGCCGGCCTATATTTGAACTAAAATGCCGTGTCGTCCAGCGGAGCCTAGAAGAAGGTGACTCGCGCAGACAGCTGACTCCTTTTCAATAGAAAGGAATAGCCAAACCAAGCCAGCTGTCTGGTCAATCTCAGAGATCTTATCGGCCGGCAAACTTGAGACGGACGACCACGGTCCCGACCTTACCAGCACCAGAGGTGTACTAATCAATGAACCCCAGAAACCTACTTTCTTTTCTGACAAAATCAACCCCGGTCACGACATGTTGTTGATATTGATTGAGTTTGAGGGACTTTCGCTGACTGAATTCATCCATAAAGCCAGACCCCCGTAATCTTCGTAACCAAAGCGTCACGACAACATCCAAAGGTTACTTTTTTATTCTTAAGTAGGGGTCGGCATTCCTACGTGCTCCTCCTTGCCGACCCCTACTTAAGCCACTTGTGGCTGAGAGAAAGCGAGTAGCACCTTGTATAGGTTGGGCGGAGCTTGAAGAGGGTAGCCCCTCTCAGAGAAAGCCATTGCGCGCTAGCCTAGCTAGCTAGCGTTTTTCAGCTGGCTATTATGTTAGTTGTAGCGCGCCTTCCCTCCTTCTCTCACTTCGGAAAGATTTTGCAGTATTTTCTTATGATGACCTGGTCGAGGGAGTACGATACATCGGTGTAAAAGATTGAGTGGGATCTGTGAGGTTGGTTATAGTAAGGCC
Organism: Mallotus nudiflorus; assembly: GCA_947683625.1. Classification (NCBI taxonomy): domain Eukaryota; kingdom Viridiplantae; phylum Streptophyta; class Magnoliopsida; order Malpighiales; family Euphorbiaceae; genus Mallotus; species Mallotus nudiflorus. The sequence continues at coordinate 26,907 of CANTUR010001764.1, read as the reverse complement.
TGGCCGGTTGGGAAAGCGATATGGACAGGTCAACACCGGTCGATGTCCCGTGTTAACGGTAGCATCGATATCTCGGGTTAGTCACCGAGACGCCCCCCCCATGGTGGGACAAGTTCCCCATAATTTAGGAGAGTTGTTGTCGACATTGGCTTAGCGCAATAGTCTTTGATCTGGGATACGGACTTCAGAGGGGAGTCACTTCCGAGTCGTCCAGCTGGCAACATGGCGTATGTCAGGCTGTGAATGTATAAAAATCACACCATGACTCACTAGTTCTTTCAAGTATTACTGCGCTCAGTGCCGACTTCATGGCGTGTGGGATCTTTGAAGGTCCCAAGCGGGCTTAAATGAGGCCACGCTTTTGGTCTTCGACGATTAGTAAGCCACGTATACTCTTATTAATTTTAATTAAATAGCACCTTCAACTATGAAAGGGTCAATTTAATTTTCCACCTTCGGAAAGGCGCTCTTATTTCAAGTTTTCCGTTTATTTTGATTGATACGAGTAATCCTACTACTAAAAGTTCTTTAGATTGCCCTTTGCCTCTCACTAGTTCTAAAAACGTTTCCCTTCCGGCCCAAAATCGAAGTATAGGGGAGAACTGAAAAGTCGAGTTCTTAAGTAACTTTTTCACATCTTGTAATTCCCTTTCGGGCATTATTTCCTTATAGACGGACTTCGTCGCCCAAAGATAGTCGTCTACTAATTTCTCTAGCCTCTTGATAGTACTATCTTCCTCCCTGAGAAGAGTTAAACTACAACCCATATTTAACTAACCAACTAACTACCTAACCCCAAGCCCCACCTTGTTCTAAAAGGAGGATGGTGCTAATGACTCATTCACTTGTCGCGCCACAATTAGCAAGATTTTTCACTGTATCGATTAAGAAATTCAGGTTATTGAGATTCCCTTCTTTCTTGAACTTAATCCTCGCTCAACTGTAATTGATGAAGGAAGGAACAGATATCAATAGAAAGCGCATGAGAAGTGGCAGCAAGCAAAGAGCGATTTAGCTCCTATTTCTTCATCCAATCTCATACACAAGCCTTCCTCTAATCTACCCGTTCCGTAACAATCAATGGTCAGCCTCTCGGCACGCTTTTGATCTATCTTTTGGAATGGATTGAATCGGAACTTTCACTTCTATGATTGAAAAGCATGACTTTTGCAGCAAGAGTTCATGGAGATATTGAGCTTTCCTAAATATAACTATAGAGAGCCAATCTTAAACCTATCTTTCTACTTTCTTCCCTCTAAACCGGGTCGATAAAGCGTTTATCCTAGCTCATCACTGCTTCAGTTAGTTCATCCTATCCTATACCACCAGCTGAGCTAGATCTTCCTCTTCTAAGAAATTTTAGGTAAAGCGCTCTAACCGGGGGCTACATTTTCCTTAAAACTTCCTTTGTTGCAGCCTGGTTATTTCAACTAAAATCTGAGGAATTCGGTTCTTGTGCACCCGCCGGCGGTGAGGTAGGGAGAGTTGGTATGGAGATGAAAGAGACAGAAAAGCTTTCCATTATCTGCTTTCTATCCATTCAATGAAGTTGAATGCATACCTTATAGACTATTCTTATAACATAAGGAGATGAAAGATGGAAACAAGGTACATATCCATCAATACATTGAATGAATCCCTTATTCAATCTTCTGATACCGGGGACCTGAAGAGAAAGAAAAGGTGACTATCAACTAAATTAAAGATCTGCTTCGTTGCACTACCTTAACTGAATCAAGACAAGCGCTCATTTCGTTCTTGCTTGCTTTCATTCTGTTATGAGAGAGAGCTGCTATACGTATATTCTCTTTAGACAAATGACTGTCCGCTGGAGCGGCTGCCTTCGTTGATTCCCCAGAACGAATCAGAATAGGGATACTTCCTCTTACTGTACTATCCTAAGCAGGAGAGAAGATAGATTGGAAAATAGAATAGAATAAGTAAAGGCAATATGTTGAGTAATTTATATTGCAAAAGCAATCTTTCAAGTTCAAGCCCGTATTCCTTCTTCAAGGAGAATGCCTAGAAAGGGGACGAAGCATGGCACGAGGCCCCTACTGATTAAAGCAAGACAAGACCTATCAGGCGAATCAAAAGGCTTTTTTTGCTTATGTACGTGTTTCGGCTGCGCCTTTGCTTCTGAAGCTTGCTTTCCTGCGTCTGTTACGATGGCTTGCTAATGATAATGAGCAGGTAACTGGAGTGAGAAAGCCCGGAAGAGGGTATGCAAGAGAAGACGAATACTATTTTAGTTTAGTGTGCAAGTTCCGATTTCGATATCGATTGCTTGCGAGTGCCTATTATAACTACCAACTAGTTAGTTGAGCGAGTGGATCCGTTTGCTTCTGTCTTTCTGTTCCTACTAGCTTTCCCGCTTGCCTATTCCTTCTCCTTTGACTGCAATTTCTGCTCCTACACCAGCACCAGCAGCTGCGACTCTTGCTCCGATTCCTATTTAAGATCCGGAGGTTCCTACTAATATTTTATTAGATAAATGAATATGTTCAGTGAGCTCGAGATAGCTGCCTGACGAGAGGAAAGGACACCCGGTACAGTCTTTTTTGAAGATTTTATTAAAGTAACTTGACCCTGCCGAGGGAATTTGTGATCCCTAGCCTTTCCACTAACACTAAGGAAACTGACCTGACAACAAACATATATTGCGGGAAAGGCACTCCAGCGGCAGCAGATGGTTCTGCTTCAGCATTCACTGATCTGCCAACATGGATGACACCCCAAGGGAGGGAACTCTGGCAGGAAATCCCCTAGTCATTTATCTTGATTCGCCTGCCCAACTCTACAAATTGGAAGAGTCAGACTGGTTTAAAGAATAAGGGGAAGAGGAAGAAAAGACCCGTCCCTAATGAAAAAGAAGAAGTTAGCAATCCAACCGTGCAGAGATATGGCTCGAAAGGAAAGAGGTCTGGTGACACGAAAGCTGGTAGGGCGAAGGGAAAGGCTGGGCTCGTTCAGTCGTTACAAGCGAGCCACTCCATTTCGAAGAGAAGGATTTCTCGTGAACAAAGAACCAGATTTCATCCCGGTAGAAGTAGAAGAAATGCGCTTTAAAAGGCTTTTTCCCGGTCTTTCATTTCAATCAATGTGTGGGAATCGAACGAGTGGTAGTCAGTACTGATAGTATGTAAGTAGCCCGCTTCGGGATAAATGGAATCCATCTAATAGCCGAACTCTAGGAGCGGGGCAACTAAGCCATCAGTCTAGCGGGACAACTGGAGCTGTAAGTAAGAATTACGATTCGAAATGCTTACTCTGATGGTGTTCCGGGGGATTCTCCGGAAGGGTCGATGCCCTCTCCTGTACCAGAACAGAAGAAGAAGACGGGCATTTATGGCATTTCTAGCGGAGATGGGGATCTTTCTATCTATTAGTTCCATTCAACTTTTGACTAATAGTAAATTCTTTCCCGCCAGTCTTTATCTTTTCTTTAGGGGTAGAGTTTTGTCCTTGGTCGGCAAAGCGGATCTGTACTGTATACAAGGAGATGAAAGGCGGTTAAGAAGCACCAAAGGGAAATAAAGGATATCTAATAATAGGCCCGGTGAGAATCAATCAGTCAGTATTCATCTTTTGGTAGAAGTATGATAAGTGCCTTCGGGAAGATAAGTCAAGGAAAGCAACAAAGCAGATCTATACTGATACGTGAAGAAGGCCGAAGACTTTCTAGGTGTAGTCCACAGTAGCTCGCCTGCAGCAGTAGTAAACCTGCCAAGTAAAATGGAGTTCTCGAGCAGGAAAGCTCATCGCGAGGTAACGAACGAGTCGAAACAGATGGTGACCCTACATAAATAGCTAGCGTGGAGCAAGCGGTTAGGATTCTATGTGACGGAATAGAAGTGATTCTCTATGGCTATAGCTATAGACGGGCGTAGCGCTTTATGATTCCCCTTGGTTGCTTCATGCACTTTCCCTTAAGTTAAGGCATTTCCTTCATGCACGGGGAGAGGTTTCTTGGCGATGTAAGTAAGTGACTTTCTTTTCTGGACCTTTCACCCTCAGGGATGTAGCTAAAAGTCTGGGGGTTTGGGGACCGCAGCCCCCCTTGTAAGCAGTAACCATGTTCTCGTGGCGGTGCCTTTCTTATTGATTTGGTGGGGGTGGCTTTCTTGGTTTAAAGAATATATCTTAGAGGTTAGCTCTCTGGTAAGCGAATAAGGTAGTGCTAACTATCTTCGCAAGATGAGAGCAAGCAAGTCCCGAGAGAAAGTAAGCAGGTAGTGCTTTCGCGCATAGCTGGTCTCGTGTGCATGAATGTGTTGATTGCGCCTTTGTCTTTAATAAATATCTCTTAGCTCTGCCAATTAGTAGGACTTCCTGCACTGAAAGCTTAGTAAAGTAGAGAGGAAAGAAGATGCACAACGAAGAGAAGCCAATACCCAATACCCAAGGACGAAAGGGAGAACTCAAAAAACCGAGTCAAGTAACTGGATTCAAATCAAGTATATCATAGACCATGTCACAAGAAGAGAGGTCCTATAAGATAAGAGCTGAGGGGCTAATTCATTTTCTTATTATGTTCTGTTTTCTAAGGATAAGAAGCTTTATTATCCCCCTGTGTCCAAGGATTCACCATTCTTGCCTCCTTCTCAAGATTCATCACTCTGTCCATACTACGTCACTAGAAAGGCTTGAAGATAAAAAGAAAGATCTTCCTACACTAAGGAAAGTGAAGGCAACTCACCTATATCTTATAAGCATCCAAACCTTAACGATTCCCCTCGGATGTTCAGTATCACCTTACGCATATCCTCCTCTCCCCTTACTCTATATCGTATTCCGCTCTGTTAATTACTCGCCTCTACTCTATATATAAACGAGTAAAAATTTCCTATAGTAGTAGGGTCAAGGGCGTTAGCGAGAGCGTCTCCGAACCTCTTTTCCTCTTCGTTCCAGTACTTTATTTTCCATGAGAGTAAGGCACCAGGTATAGTTAGTAAGGAAAGTTCTCCAAGGTAAATGAGCAAGTGCAAGTGTCAAGCTCTATCGCAAGCAAGGTGTGGATACATTAAGGTGCGACAACCACTTCCTCGATTAGAGTTTGAGAATGGACTTGGTTGGTTTAGTCGAAAGCTTGTTAGAGTAAAGTGAAAGAAAGCGGATACTTTATTCCAAATAAGGACGGGCGTCAGTGCTACTGATAGAGGGAAGGCTGACTCTGCTACTAGGCCGGCTGGCTTACTTGCTACTTTGACTAGAAGACATAACCTAACTCAGGCCAATGTTGCAAGATTAATGGACCGTATAGCTCCCCATTACTCCAGATGGTTTGAAGGGGGCTTCTTTTTAGATAAAATAGGCCATAGAAATACACTCATAACAGAAGCTATAGGGCAGTCTTCGGCGGCTCTTCCCGCACAGGCACGGACTGCTACTAATAATCTCCCATGCCTACTAGAGAGCTCACTTGAGCTATATTCGTTATAAAAGAACTCTGACTACGTACCTCTCATATACTCGATTCACTCGCTCAAGCTCATGACACTCCATTATATATTTGTGCTGAGAAGACTGATAGTTCCGGGCAACATTTATCTAAACTGATCATGCTGCATGAAAAGCTAGATCATTATCATAGGTAAGAAAGAAAAACCCTATCAGCTAGCTGGCAAAGAAGAATGTCCGATACTGGGAAGAAGCGTAGGCAGCTAAGAGATCGAGATATCTTACCAGCCAGCTCATTAGCTAGACCAGCACAATTCTAAGAGAGTGTCCAGGCATCTTTTATAAGAATAAGAATAAGAGATAAGATCAGATGCTAGAAGGTTGTGTTCAGATGGAAGTGGACTGGCTTTAAAGATTTGGCAGAGATAAGATCTAGCAGCTACTGCTAGAGCGCATCTTTCCCAGTCTTATGAAAGGATTTTTCGACTAATGGGGAAATAGAATTTAGCGAGTGGAATACCTGGGCCCAGCGAACATAGTTGCCCGAACCGACTGATGAATGGGGAAGAAGATAATAGATTAAGAGTTCAATCTTCGGTGCTGACAAGCTATCGCAGAGATGGTCCGGGGATTTGGACGAGCTAGCTCAGAGCTCGATGGTTGGTCAAATGCCCCTAATGAACGGATTGGGATGCTAGAGCACGAGTAAACAAAATGATAGGGGGGAGCTTTGCTTCTGCTCGAGCGGGTAAGAAAGATCTTCTTTCTTCTGTACTTGGAAACGAGCTAACAAACGTTAGCGAGCATATGAGAGGGCATGAAATAGCTCTACCGGGAAATTCAATCTGGGTTTTGTCTCGACAGGATTATGAAAGCGAGCTTTAACTCGTTACTGAATCAGAGGTAGGATGTGCCATTCATGAAACCAAAACTCCGAGACGAAATCCGTAACCTCGTTATTGTAGGGGTTAGGGCCAGGACCTTCCTATTTTGTTTCGGGCGGGGGAAGAACGGGAGAGGGACGAAGTGATTCGACTGAAAGGAGAGGCATATTTTCAACTTGATTGAAATCCCTACCATGCCCTTGTGTGAGAAGCCTGTGATAGGACCGCTCTAAAGTCCTTCTTCTTCGTCTATACCCTTTCGAAAGGTCTTCCATTCTAAGGGAAGAGAGTGGTGATAAGAAAGATAGCCTTGGTCTTTGTACGCCTTGGTTTAGATTCGATACCAACTCGAACTCTCCTTTCAGCTTAGCTTCATCGAGAATGTATTCGGGGTAGGGTTTTGAGATGTGTGGACCCACGCCCGTAAGACAGCCAATCAATCCCTTTAGTTTAGCTTTAAGTCAAGAGCAGTGGTAGGGAAAGAAGCTGGTATAGTCTAAGTGGGAAACGAAACCTTTTGCCATAATTCCTAATAAAGAAAGGAAAGGGGTCTGACCGTCGCAGTACTAAAGGAAGCCCGGGCAGGGTCGAAACCATTGAGCGAGACAACCAGGAAAGAGCGTAATCCGCTTTTTGATGAGCACTTCTCCTTCTAATACGAGTTATGGAGTCAGGCATAGAATCGCTACCCTGATAAGCTTTAATGGCGGGGGGAAGTAGCTCAACTTCAAGTTTTGGGTAGGAATGGTTTAGCTCGCTATAGGGGAGGGAGATAGTTTACGCGTCAGTTGAAAGTGGGAAAGCTCTCAAGCAGCAAGTACTTTTTTTTATCCCTTCACATTCAAGTCAAGTATTGGGCTTTCAATGAAGAGCTAGCCAGTGAGGCAAGTTAACTAAGGAAAGCAAATGACGTAGTTTACTATTAGCTTTTCAAGTGCCAGCCCAGCCCTATTTACTTACTTTAATCAGCGGACAAGATCAATAGTTCAGACGTAGATTAGGTACCTTCAGCCGAGGATTTGTAACGACGAGTGTGAAAGAGAAAGATTCCTACCATCACGAAGGATTCGATAAAGAGATGGCGCACTAATCCTCCTTTACTGGTACTAAAAACTCGAATGCCACTGCTGCTACAGGTAAATATAGGTGGGATCTCAATTCCTCGTTTTTGACATGCCACTTACAGGGAAATGCTATTTGCTGGTTTTCCCAGAGGCCAAGTAAAGGCGGCCGATTGATACCGTATGGAAACAGGAACGAAGACAAACCTTCTTCTTTTACTGGCTAACCCATGATCTCAGGTTATGCCTCATCATCATAGTATGGGCCAGCTCCCCTATGAGTCACTCTGATCGCTACTTGTTTTAAGAATCTTTTTTATCCTTCAGACCGTGACTGATTGTTTGTCTGCTAAGCTCGGGAGCTAGGACCCTTCCTTCTCCCATTCATTCTTTGCCTTCCCGGAGAAAGTAACTTCGATGATGAATCAAAGAAGAAATGTGGCTATGAACGGCTTAGGAAAAGTGTTCGCTCTTTGCCTATTAGTTGGCTTAAAAGCTAGTTGGCTTAAAACGGCCGATATGAGCTGAGATAGTCTCGGTCCTATGAATCTGACCGTACTTCCCGAGCCCGAGTAAGAACTCTAGACTATGGCCATTTTCAGCCGAATGCAAAGAGTGGGCCTCTCGATACATTCTGCCTTTGAGGTTATTCCCACCCTTTTTATTGGCCCAAGGATGTGAAGCTCTTACCCGCTGTTTGACTGCTAGACTTTCTGACTGTTGAAGGCTTTTGATGATCGAGTATAGGAAATAGGCTGGGAGGAATACTCACTGGCAGGGCTATCTTCACGTAACCCGTAAAGGCTAAAAACATTTAAAGCTAACCTTGCTACTATCACTTGCTGGCCTTCTCTTTTCTATCCTGTGTCTCCTCTCCTATGGACTACTTACACGCCAACTACAAGATTACAAGCTGACCTGCCTTACTTGCTTTAGAGCTGTACGATCTTAGATAACGAACTTGCCTTATCAAACTCTCCTACTAACTTGCTTACTGCTTCAAGGCTAAGGGGATGAGTAGGAGGTAATCTCTAGAAAGAAAGAAACCGCTCCCTCTCTTGAAGAGCAGGAAAGACTGATACACCTTCACTGAATGCCCTACCGCTAACTTTCTCATTTGCGTTTCTTAACAGAAAAAGAGTCAGAGGTTGTCTACAATAAAGAAGGATCTAATCAAAAAAGCTACTCCAACGAAACTACTTTTATGTATATATATAGATAGACTATATACTCCTCATACTTTGTATGTAACTCGCTTGACAAGCTACCTGACTGTCCTGTTGAATAGAACTTTCCCACTAACACAAGTAAACAACTACTTCCTACCTAGCTTAAGAGCTAGAACTTCCTAATCCGGAAGAAAGATAAAAAGATTAGAAGGAAAGCTAAGGATATAACGAATGGCTATACTCTTTCTTACCTCCCCTGCTCTGCTAGCCACCATAAAGAAAAAAATATCCCATAAATAAGCACTGACTGGCGCAGATAGTCACTTTATTTCAAAGAGGAAGACTTTAGGGGGTTAACCTTTCTTTTCTACGCTTTCTTGAAGGGTGACGTGAAGAAGTACTCGTTGTCCCCGAGCATGAAACCGTATGGCAAAAGTAGGAATCGGTAATTGCAAATTTGAAGAATCTCTCCTTTCCGGACTTGGAGGTTGGTAGCGTAGCATCTGGGGCAAAACCCCATTAGAAAGGGGGAGAGAATGACTGCATAGGTTGATTAGATGAGTTCGCCCTTGTCCTCTTAAAAAGGTAGACGAGACCTAATGGCGTGAGAATAAGCTGTTGTAGGAAGAACCGCTAGGAGGACTTCCGCTCCCTACTCAAGAAATTCCTGAGCTTGTTACTGCCCAATGACATCATAGTACCGGGTCGAAAGAAGAAATGTGGCTATAAACTGTTCTGAGGATTCAAACTAAGCCCTTGACCCGACTAACACTGAGACGGCCAATAAAGATCTTGATTGCTTTGAGCGTTGGGTAGGTCCAAAACTGCCCACGTTTGAACAGTTTGAATATCAGGGTGATTTTGGGAGGGAGGTTGGGTATGGTGATTGAGGGAGCGGGAAAGAGACAAATCTTTGCCATTGGAAATGAAATTAAGCAAAGACTCTTTTCTTATATCCCTACCATAAGTAGTTGATGAGTGTTTTAGCTCGGATCCCTATGGATGGGACCTTTGATCAAGTTGCGCCGGCTGACTGGTTTTAAGGAAGGGTTTTGCTTTGACCGTAAAAATGCCACTGATAGATAGCCGCTCCCGGTTCTAAATTCTCTTAATGGCGCTGCCCTACAGAGGCTCTTTTTTGTTCTAGGAAATGTATTGTACCGTAGATCCTTCGACAGAACCAACCTTAGATGTGACGACACGGCTCAACAAACCATTCATTAAACCCATGCAAGAGCATGCGGTGGTCACATTAATGGACATTCGCTAGCTAAGAGAACTTCTTAGGTTAGGGTACTATTGGCTGGCTTACTATGGGGAAGGGGAGAAGGACAGCATAGAGTTTGTGCGTAGGTGTAAGGAGTGTCAGACTCATGGGGATTTCATCCATGCCCCTTCAACGTCTTTCTTTCACACCCGGTTTCGACCGTCCAATTCTTCCTCTAGTCATGGTCACCATTTTGTTATCACCGCTACAGACTACTTCACCAAGTGGGTTGAAGCAATACCAAAGGCCTTAACCGATTGGAAAGGCGTGGCATGCTTAATCTACACTCATCTTCTTTATTGAATAGGTCTTCCTAAGTCTATATATAGTCTTAGATAACGGTACCCGAACCGGGGGAATATATGCAACCGGAGTTTAGGATTACTAATTATTTTAGCACCCCTCCGGTCAAGCTGAGGCCACAAACAAGACCACGCTTAGTATCCTAAGCAAGACTGCTAAGGAAAAAAATAAGGATTGACATTTTCAACCTTAAATAAAAGAAAAAACACTCTTTAAACTATGGTTATGTCGAAAGAAGAGAGCTGACCCTAAACAGAGAGAGGTTCCCTAGGAGCTTCAACAAAGAGAGCAGATTAAAGAGCTAGCTTTAGCCGAGAGAAAGGCGAGTAAGGCCGCAGAAAGAAAGGAGGCTGCTGAGCAAGAAGCAAAGATGGCTGCGAAGAAAGAAACTGTGGAACCAGTTGCTCAGGAGCAAACCATCCATGTGCATGATGCCAGTGGCGATGAACACATCCAGCCGAAGCCAATAGCAATCAGCACTCCGGCCATGGTCTTAGAGGCTATGGCAAAAATGGTTCCGGAGAGGTTGGAAGGAGAACAAGCAACCATTCCAATCGTTGAAAAACCATTGCCAACAAGTAGTGTTGAACTAGTTGCCCAGGATGAGGCCATTGCAGCCACTAGCACGCCCAAGTCACCAACCAGTGAGGAAGAAGTAGCAGCTCCAACTGCTGAAGATGTGGGAGATGCTGCAGAAAAGAATGATGCACAGGTTGGCGGCAACGAAGCCTCCAGGATGGATGTAGATTTGCACACAGAGAGCCCCCCAGAAAATGCTGCAAACAACGTCCCTGATGACAGACAGCCTCCTGCTATAGCACCTACCGAAGGTCGAGATAGGGAACAACTATCGGTAGAGGCTGCTCCAGAGGAGGTTCAGGTTGAGGTTCTGCTTCCTCTTTTTCTTAGGTTTCTTAGTCTTCTGCTGCTTCTTAGTTTGTTCCAGACTACTGAGAGTGAGTAGACAGAAATAAAGGAAGAAAGTCAGGAAGTCACTCGTCGCCACATTATCCGTCTTGACCACGAATCCTGCTACTCTTATTATATGTATTTTCAAGAAATCCCTTCAACTCCCCAAAGATGCGCCTTCAAGAGCCCTTTTGAGGAAGATGTGCCATTAGTTTGAAATTTCATATCCGATGCCGCTATCAGTTCCTTGCTTCAGGAAAGAGACAAGCACAGGTTACTGTAACACCCGATACGGGAACAACGGATATGGCAACAATCAGATGCAGGATTATCAACCGTTCCTATGCTGTGAAAGTATCCGGTCTTACAGTAAGCGCTCTTAGGCTAATAACCGCTGTTCTAAAAAATCTAGCTAGTTCGATTTTCACTAATCCGAATCAAGGGGTTGTTCACGAATGTCCTCTTTCATAAGAGCAAGGGCTTTGAAGGGCGTCGTTTTTAAGTCATTGATAGACCTCTCCTACTATACAGAAAAAGAATCCGATTATGTGAATTTTTCTGGGCTTAGCCCTAGATACCCTCCCTACCCCTTTCGACGCAGTAATGAGAGCAGCAGAGGTTGCTTTACCTTTACCTCTTGGCGGAGGAGTGAGTGACTCTTCTTCTTTTAGGAGGGCATGGGATTTTTATTATGCAGCACTCTCGTCCATAATCTATCCTTTTCCATGAAGAATCTCCAACCCAGCTTACTAGGTGCACCTTTCTCTTTCACTCTTCATCCCCCCAGCTCGACTCTGCCTATCTAGCTCCTCACACACCGAGAGAGGCATTCTCATAGTTTGCATGGTGTATGAGGGGATTGCGGATAGAACTGACTGTTGAAGAGTTATTCGCCCAGCGAGGGATAGTTGCCGTGCCTTCCACCCCGCAAGCCTATTCTTCACTTTATCTATCCCATCTTTGAAATTCTTCTTTCCAACACGTTCATGGATAATATTCACTCCCAAATACCTTCCAACCAAAATCAGATGTCAAAGGGATGGAAGCAGCTCTCCCTCATTTGCCTTTTCGGTACATTTTGGGAGCAATAGATCCTTGACTTATTAAGACTCATTTTCTGCCTCGACTCCATGCAAAAACGCTTCAAGGCATTGACTAATGACTTGTACTTGCTCGATCGAAGCCTCTGCAAACAAAACTAAATCATCGGCAAAAAATAAGTGAGATAAGAAAGGGCCTGACTTAGAAGCTTTCACCGGTTTCCATTCCTTGTCCCTCACGGCTTCCTAAATCAATTGCGAAAGCCGCTCCGTGCACAACACAAAAATATAAGGAAAAAACCCTTGACGTATCCCTCTAGTAGGAAAAAATTTCTCCGTTTTTTCACCATTCCAAAGAATTTGCATGGAAGAGGAGGAACGAAGTAATCAAGTTTCTGAAGTCCGGGGAGAGGTGCATTGCCTTCAACGTGTCATGAATGAAACTCCATCGCAATCGATCATAGGCCTTCCCCAAATCAACTTTAACCAAAATCATCCCCTTGCTATCTTTCTTTCGGTGCATGGTATGAACTATCTACTGCATAATAAAAAATAATAAAATTTTAAATAATATGCCCACCCAGAACAAAACTGCTCTGGGTAGGGGATACCAATGAGGGCAATAAAATCTTCAATCGATCGACAATAATCTTGGTGATGACCTTATAGGTCACATTACACAAGCTAATCGGTCTGAATTGAGTAATGGACTGAGGACTTGGGACCTTCGGAATTAATTGAATCAGTGTATTGTTAATACCGTGGGGAAGTTCACTTTCCTGGAAAGTTTGCTTAACCATGTTGCACAAAGAACGCCCCACTACTTCCCATAGTCTTTCTTTGGTAAAAGACTGCATGATACCCATCGTCCCCTGGAGCTTTGTAAGGACCCATGGACATAATGGCATCTCTAATTTCACCAATAGATACCCGTCTCAGCAAGGACTCAATGTAGAGCTCAGGAAAGTAACACGGTAGCACATACCCTCTAGATGATGTTACCTCCTCTGCATACAAGTTTTGAAAGAAATCCAATGCCATCTGCTTGAGCCCTTAATTATCAGACACCCACTCTCCGTTCTCCTTTTGCAAGCTTTCTTTCTTATTCTTTTTCCTCCGGGTGGAGGTGTGAAAGAATTTCGAGTTCCGATCACCGAACTTGATCCACTTTACCCTTGCCTTTTTAAACCACAAAATCTCTTCCTGGAGAAGCATCTCGTTGAATTAAGTTTTCAGCTTCTTTTCCAACCCTACTAAATAAATGCCCCGAATCATTTCTAGCTCGACTCTTTTGAATTCCCTCTAGTCTGGCCAGGATCCTTTTTTTCCTGAGATGTATGTTACCGAATACATGTTTATTCCATTCGGATACTTTAGCTGTAAAATTACTAAGAGCTTCCCCATTAAGACCACACTAGTGCTCAAGTTTTCCCTAAAAAAATCCTTTAACTCTTTGTGTGTAAACCAGGCAGCTTGAAACCGAAACGGCCGAGAAGCAAAAGGGGGAGGTCGGGATCCATTTGTGTCGATTAGGATTAGGCAGTGATCCGAGTATACCCTCGGTAAGTGTCTCACAGATGCCTCCGGGTACAAGTGACGCCATTCAGCATTAGCCAAGGCTCTATCCAACCGCACCTTCATATATGGCTTTCCACCAACTTCCTTCCACCATGTGAATTTCGGGCCTGTGAATCCCAAATCTATCAACCCGCAATCATCAATCCATCTAGCAAATTTAGCGCATTTCCTCATGACATTGCTTGAGCCTCCCCATTTATCGTCCAGGGATTTATAAGTGTTGAAATCACCCGCAAGCAGCCAAGGCTTATCAATTTAATCTGCCTCCTTCAACAAAGCTTCCCATAATTTATCTTTCAAAGCTTCAACAGGGCTGGCATAAATCGCTGTGAAAAGCCCCCATTCCCCAATGGATTAGTCACTCGGAGAAAGGTAGCGAAGTGAGTTCCGTTTTTATAATTGTGTATATAAAGAAGAGTTGTTTCTATCTTTCCTCAAGTAAGATAGTTGATCGAGAAACCTTTGCCCAGGAGCTCATAGAGCCGGACCCCATTTGCTAAGTTCCTTTCACCTTGGGACTCACGGTCGAGCGTTCTCCGGACGTCGATCAATCTATCACTCAATCACAGGCCGCTCTGTCATTGTCTGATTTTTGGTTGTCTGATCACACTCGAAATTATGTATCTACTTCTCGTATTTTTGCCTCTGCTCGGTAGTTCCATAGCAGGGTTTTTCGGACGTTTTCTAGGATCAGAAGGAACCGCTATAATGACCACTACGTGCGTTTCATTCTCTTCGATCTTATCTTTGATTGCTTTTTATGAAGTCGCACCGGGAGCTAGTGCTTGCTATCTAA